>CM021109.1:374846030-374907848 GCA_007115665.2 Sequoiadendron giganteum | reverse complement strand
TTTCTTCGATCAACCAACCAAATAGTCACTCATCAAGCTTTTACACATGAACTTTGGAGGCTTCGCGATGATAAGAACAACCCAACATCATGCGAATACACTCCACTGCGGGATGGTAAGACTGTGTTATTGTTGTACATTCAATACTATAATCATAGATTCTTTAATGCATGTTAAAATAGCTTAGTTTCATTTCTTAGATTAGCATGTTTTGATACCTCTTTCGGTCTAACGTTCTCCCCCTCACACATATAGTATCACTGAAATTAGCTTTCACTTTGTCATACAATGCATTAACACATTTTACGAAATTACAGAGAAAGGGATAACCATTGAAAAGGATCTCATCACTTAGGGTCTTGTGAAAATATATAAGGAAAGCAAGGACAATGGCACTAAATCTAATGAAAAACCTCACCTATGGGCTAAAAACATACAACCATAATCAAATGCATAATCATAATTAAACATACCACAAAATACTCAAGGTGTCATCATTCTTAGAGGACCACCTAGGCAGAACTCTATGTCACACGAAAAAATACACTCCTCTAGGGGAGCCTATCAAATGAACCCTACAAAAATTGGTCTAGTCCAATCTCCTCACATTACCTGAAATTTAGACAATATGAACCTTAATCCAAAATCCTCATGGTACAAAACATGAACTTTATGAATATCATAAGGACAAAGGACATAAGATCCCTAATTGCATAAAATTGAAAAACCTCATACAAGATCTCATTGACCAAGGAGACATCACTTTTGAATACCATCCTGACAATTCATCCAAAAATAATCATATCAACATTATCAATATCTCACATAATGAGAAATTAGGCATATATCAAGATACTTTTCCCAAGAATGATCAAAACCATTCATCTATGTCTAGCAATTGCTCATCCCAAAATAATTACATTAATAACATCCCAAGCCATAACATATCTCCTTCATTTGACTCCATAATAGGCCATAGTGAATAAGCTTGCCTATAAAAATCCTCCATCTCTCCTTCTAATCCTTCATCCCAAAGACCTTGCAACATCAATCCACACCATCCTCATCAAGAAACTCATCCAATAATGACAATGTTTAGTATTTTCTCCAAACCTTGACTACCCATGATAGATAATAATGTAATCCAGGCTAATCCAAAATTTGATACAAGTCAAATCTATGATCAAGAAATCCTAGACAAAATACTAGTATTCCCTCCATCACCTACCATACCTATTCCAGATATTCCTATTCAAAATCCATTACCACCATGCCAACATATTGAGGCTATCTAAGAGTCCCTTATTCATATCTCATTATTAGAACTAAATCTATGTCAAGAACACAATTCAAAGCATAAAGAAGAAATCTTTAAAATGAATCAAGATCAAGTTACTAAAATCATCCAATCTCATCTTATCATTGATCAAGACCCCATCTCTCTAGAAGTCCATAATGATCCCATATTCCCTTTCCATTCCATTCATGGCCCTATCCCTTTCCATTCCATCCATGATCCAAAAATTAAAGTTGACCCCATCCATATTCCAAATAACATCCACTTTCACGTATGAGAAAATTACTTCCCATGGATACATAGATGATATCCCCTTGTTCATCCAAAACAAAAGTCTTTATCTCTAGAAATATTTAAAAATGATGAAGCTATAATTGAGTTCATAAGACTTCATGATGGCATTCCAGTAAATGACTATGTAGAGGGTTTTTATATCAACTTTGAGGCAACAAAGTATTTAGAGAAACAAAATAAGTTCCTTAGTCCTCAAACTCATGTTGAAGATATTGCTCAACGGGCTTCTATAGATCTTATCAACATCCCACATAATGATGAAGAACCAGTATCCTATCAACTTGGATCACTAACTTTTTTCAGAGCAAGCATTCTTGGGTGTTGCCACAATAATGGGTTACACTTTTCAGGACATCCTAATTTTTGCTGAAATCACAAAATTTTAGAAAATATAATGATTTAAGCCTTAAAAAGGTCCCATTTAAATGATTTTAATTGAAGAGGGTTTTATCAAACCCCCTTGGATAGAACCTCGCTAGTTTTAAACCATATCTATAATCGAGTCTCCTCTACACCTATCAAAATGCTGTTAAAAAACCACTTTTGATTTACCTTTTGGGGGATCAAATGAACTCATTTAAAATTTATGTTTTGTAAGTTTGTAGTCCTTATTATAAGCTTCCCAAAAAGTATAATTTTAAATATATTTAATTTGATTATTATATTCCATTTTCATCCATCTTCCCTATCTAGCTTGAACTTGAAAAAGTCTAGGGGCATATACATCAAAAACATGTTTTTGGGAAATTCTTTATCTGGTCATTTCCTTTGACTATATACTATCACATGTCATACCATCACCTATATCTAGCACTATCCAAATAGTTATCTTGGGTAAAACATGATATCCTATTATGAGATAGTCCTTGAAAGTAAATCCCTTTTCCTATATCTATTTGCATAATCCCTATCCTCTCCTTCCTTCACATATCCATTCCCATTACACTAGTCCATTCATCCACTCATAATGTTCCATACATTGTTAGACACTAGGGGCGAGTGCTTACATCCCGATTTGGAATAAATCTTGATATATGTCTTCTAGCTCATTTAGTGATTTGGACACCTTTTGAAAATCCAACAAACATACAAATATGACAAAATCCAAAAACATTCAAATATTCCAAAAATTCAAAAACATTCAAATATTCCAAAAACTAAAAAAAACACATTTAAAAAATTCAAGCTAATCAAATATCCTAAAAAATAAACAAAAAAATATTTGAGCATTTTCCACCATCCCATGAATAATTTTTTTCCATCAAGCTCTCATTCATCACCCACAATCTAAACAACTCCAATCAACCTCATCTTACCATACACTCCAATGTGATACCAAACCATCTAACAAAATATGTTCTTAGCCTTACTACACATCTTGATCCACTTTATCCAAGAAATCATCATAGGGAGGTATCCTTCCCAATAATCATGTTGTTCTTATCGTTAACAACACAATCCTTGTGTTATTTTTATTATCAACAAGATTATCACTATCATCAATAAATCAATCAATCAAATCAATTAGCTTTAGCTTGGCTAGCAACAAGATCTCAAGAGGTCTTCAATATCCCTACACATTCATATCCCTTCATTCCACAAACATACATAACTCAACCATCCATAATAAATCATCACCCATAGTAAACCTATCATCACACTCACCTTTGACAAAGAAAGCAAGAAACAAACTATTCATCATAGAAAACATCGAGCTTCCAAGAAAAATTGTAAGTTAGGATCATTGTTGAAAAAACTCACTGCCTACATACCAATTGCCTAAATCATCTAAATCAACATCCAAATCTTCATCTTAATAGATATCTTGTTCCTACAATATACATAATCCTAGATAACAAATACAACCTCCTTGATAAGAGATATGATGGTTGTGCTATGTTTTGCCAGTCAGTATTTTATTTTGATTTCTTTTGTCTCATTCTATAAATCTTACTAGAAGATGTTAGTGTTTTGTAGCGATGGGAGATATTTTCTCTTGAATATAATTCAAGGCAGGTCAACCTTTGCATTATAAACAAAAAATTATATTTTTCTAGGTCAACACTAGAAGGGAGGTCGGCTAGCTTGCTATATACGGGAGATAAAGTCTCCACATTTTAGTATCAAATCATTCCATTCCAATTTGAATTCTTCAGCAGGAGGTTTGTCTTCTAAACAACAGATTCACTTCAAGGAGAAGTGTCATTATTTTGTGTATTCAAGATTTGCTTCAAGGAGAAGTGTCATTATTCATTGTATGAGACTCAACCTTTTCTAGGGCCTGATTTTGTGTGCAATTTATGCACTTATTCTTCTGATTCATAAGAGAATATTTTGCTGGGTTTTTCTCCCTCGAGGAGGGTTTTCCCAAGGTAAAATACTGTGTTCATTGTTCTATGTGTTGTATTTTCTGCTTATTTGCATTTTTGATTTGAAATCTAACATGGTATCAAAACAGGTTTAGGGAAGATCTGATCAGGATTGACTAAGCATTCTTCATTGAATATCATTCCCATTTAGAGTAGGATCTTGAAGGTGAATTATTGCAGACCTAAGGAGGTGAATTATTGTAGACCTAAGGGTAGACCTTGAAGGTGAATTATTGCAAATCTAAGGGCAAACTTTGAAGGTGAATTTGTGTAGATCTAAAAATCAGATATTTGGAGGAGCAAATCTATAGCAAAAACCTAGGGTAATTGAAAAAAGAAGATGGTGCTCAGTGTTAAGGTAGAAGATAGGCTTGATGGAGCTTCAAACTTCAACTCTTGGAAACCTAGGGTACTCATTGCCTTAGAGGAGAATGATCTTCTAGATTTCTTGGAATATGATATGCCCGAGCCATTAGATGATACAGAGAAAATTCAGTGGAAGAAAAATGGCATGAAGACTAGAAAGATCATGGTAGACTCTGTGATGGATCACCTAGTATCGATCATCTCCAAGATGAAGATAGTTAAAGAAATGTTTGATACTCTAAAAGGATTGTATGAAATAAAAAATACTAGCAGAGCCCTTGCTCTGGACAACAACTTCATCATGTAAAAATGGCTAAAGAAGATTCAGTCATCTCATTCTTTATGAAGATTTATGATTTGAGAGATTAGTTGAGTACTATTGGGGATACAATCACAAACAAAGATCTTGTTATGTTGGCACGAAATGGTCTTCCCCAATCTTGGGAACCTTTTATTCAGAGCATCAGTGGGAGATCCAAGTTTCCCAAGTTTGATCGCCTTCGAGCTGACTGTATTCAAGAAGAAACTAGATTGGTAGCAAGAGGAAATGGGAGAAACTCTCATAATGAAGAAAATCAAGTTCTTATTGCACATGCTACTAGAGAAAGAGGCAAAGGAAGAGAAGGAAAAAGATGAACCTTCAAGACAAATCAAGACAAAAAATTAGATTATGTTCCAGAATCAAAAAGGAAGGATCTTTCTCATATTTATTGTTACAGGTGTGACAAGTATGGATACTATGCTCGAGACTATAAATTACAGTTATCACAACATGGTTCTACTACAAAAATTGACATAGAGACATCTCAGAAGGAGTCAAGTCATTTTAAAGTTGATTTAGAAGGATTCCTACTCATCTCCGCTCTTTCAAGTAATGTACAATCTGACAGTGATACTTGGTTGATAGATAGTGGTGCTTCACGACACATTATAGGCAACAAAGAGCATCTTACAACTTGGTAGAGAAAGATTCTAACTTACAAATGATAATTGGAGATGATGTTACTTATGTTGTAAAGGGAGATGGGGCCTCTTCTTTCCAGCTAGATTCAGGTATCCTTGTTCATCTGAGTGATGTCTTGTTCGTATCAGGGATCAGAAGGAACCTTGTCTCCATTTTAGTCTTGGAGGACAAAGGGTACAAGGTTGCCTTCTTTGAAGGAGATGTTCTTGCATGGCCAAATAAATCCAACATAAATTCAACTCATGTGATTGGAATTCGTCAGGAGAACCTATACAAATGGTCATTACAACCAGTTACCTCAAAGAGGAGGAAACCTTCAAGAGATCTAAATGATACTTCATGGAGGTGGAAATGACATTCAGAGGGAGTCTAAAAAACCAACAGAGGCTACAAAGGATGTGGAAAAAGATGTCCTCACTAAGAGGGAGTCACAACATCATTAAGATTGTTGTAGTGTATATTTCTCTAAGACAGAGAAATATGAGGTGAAAGTCCTTGCAGTGTATATTTCTCTGAGACGGAGAAATATGAGGTGAAAGCCCTTGTAGTGTATATTTCTCTGAGATGGAGAAATATGAGGTGAAAGCCCTTGTAGTGTATATTTCTCTAGGATGGAGAAATATGAGGTGAAAGCCATTGTAGTGTATATTTCTCTGAGATAAAGAAATATGAAGTAAAAGCCTTTCTAGTGTATATTTCTTCGATACGAAGAAATATGAGGTGAAAGCCATTGTAGTGTATATTTATTTGAGACTGAGAAATATGAGATGCAAGCCCTTGTACAGATCACATCTCTGAGACTGAGTTGTGTCTTCCACAATTGGGTGTAGCCATTGTGGACGCCATGTTGAGAGAATCCATGACTAGATGTTTGAAAATACCTCCCTAGCTAAGAGGGAGTGTTAGTGTTTTGTAGCGGCGAGAGATATTTTCTCTTAAATATAATTCAAGGCAGGTCAGCCTTTGCATTATAAAAAAAAAATGTATTTTTCTAGGTCGGCCCTAGAAGGGAGGTCACTTAGCTTGCTATATAAGGGAGATAGAGTCTCCACATTTTAGTATCAAATCATTCCATTCCAATTCAAATTCTCCAGCAGCAGGTTCGCCTTCTAAGAAGCAGATTTGCTTCAAGGAGAAGTGCCATTATTTTGTGTATTCAAGATTCACTTCAAGGAGAAGTGTCATTATTTATTCTATGAGACTCAACCTTTTCTAGGGCCTGATTTTATGTGCAATTTCTGTACTTATTCTTCTGATTTATAAGAGAATATTTTGTTGGGTTTTTCTCCCTCGAGTAGGAGGGTTTTCCTAGGATAAAATACTGTGTTCATTGTTCTATGTGTTATATTTTATTCTTATTTGTATTTCTGATATGAAATCTAACAGAAGTCACCTTGATGTTTCAATATCTTGGTGTATCTAGAGGAGCACAAAATGGGGCATAATAATTTCTTTCATATGTTGTGTTTTTGGGACATTCTTATAATATTACCATGGTAAATACTTGCCTCATGTGTGTCAAGGAAGCTACAAGAATAACAAATGGACATTGCATATCATGTTCTTCATACCTTTTGTCTTGCTCTGAGCTTTATTCTCTCATACATCCAAATAAGGTTTCCATATGTCTAGTATGAACAAGGATAATCCTTTTGTTTTTAGAGTCAAAGACCATGCAATAGATATGAAGCCACCTCGGTTCTTCATACTTTCCACTGCATAGTGTTTACTTGCTATATCAAAATAAGGATTGCTCTTTACATTTTTTAGCATAATGAAAAGTAAAGTAAAATCACTTTTCCATCCCATTATTAGTTGTCCATCCCATATCTCTCATCCACCCCGTTACCTGACCATAGCTTGCACTATTTGATATTTGATCAATAGCATTCATCTATCCATCTATTCATTATTATCCAAAATTTATCAACCTATCCATCATTATCCAAAATCATTTCTTCTATCTTATTGATCATACTAACTATTCTATCTCACCCACCCTCATCTCATTTTCATCATACCCTACCTTTCCTTATTCATTTCTTTGCCAACCTAACCCAATTTTCCTATGACGTTTACCTATCGTGAGCTCGACCTAATTTTTTTCGACCAATCTCTCGAGGGGGAAACCTACTGTGCAACCATCATCCCTTCATCCCTTGGGGAACAACATGACATCTTATCACCAAAATTTTCCATATCAACATGTCTTTGAAACAAGACATGGTACATTACCTTAAAGAGGGGAAAAATGTAGGCACCTAAAAATGTCTAACACATTCTTCCAAATTCATCATTTCTCGTCATCATCACTAATCAACCCTTTCATCACTATTAATTAAATAATTTTTAATTATTTAATTAATTAATCATTTTTCCTCATCCACTTTAATTATTAATTATTTAATAATTTCCAATTATTCTTCCATTTCCATGATTAAATAATTTTTATTTATTTAATTAAATCTTGTATTATCTTCTTATCTTCATAATTAAATATTTAATTATTTAATTAAATCATGCATTCCTCTCATATCTTATAATTTTTTTTTTTTTTAAAATTAAAAAAATTATTTAATTTATTTAGTTTACACATTCCTCTAAAAAAATGAATTCATTATTTTATTTATTTGCTAATTATATCATTTTCTATCTTTGTTCTTCCAAAAGCTAAATTTAGAGACCAAAGCTAAATTTAATGACCTTTGCTAAAATTAGTGAGTGAATTGAACTTCAATCCACTTCATCTCTCAATTCAACCTTATACATGATCATTCTAATCTCTCATCAATCCTCATTCGTCAATCTCATTTTACATTTGACATCGTTGATCCAATATATCCTTGAAATCTATAAATCATCTATCATTTGATCATTCAATCCCTCCTCGAACCGACAACCAAACTATACTCAATTTTTATCGCACTTTTCCTTAACAAGGTTACATTGAGGTTTTATGAGCAATCCACATATCATACTAAATAGCATAATTCACAACTTTGCATAAGACTAGGCATTTTCGGTGGAGGTAAAGTAGATTAGATTAGATTAGATTTATGTTCTTATTGGTTGCTTTCATTTGGATTGTGCACACACTCTATTGAGATTAGGTCTTGTTGATCATTTGAATTGGGTTGATGAATTGATTTCCTATTGTTTTGAGTTCATTTGATCACTTTATCCCAAGTTCCCTATTCACATGTATCATATTACCTTTTCCAATAGCTATTTTATAGGCTTATCATAGTGATGGACTCATGTAACCACAAATTTTCCCATAGGGGTACTTTCTACTCAACATACTTAGGCTTCACATAGATCTACACCACTACTAATAAGGTAAATAAGTTATAAAATTCCACTTGTTTGGCTAGTTTCTCTATAAGATTAGGGATCTTGTGTTCCATAAGGTATGTCTTATCAATGACTCATTTTGTAGGTACATGGATTTACTTTATAATTTATTTATTGATGAATTCTCTAGGTATGCATGAATTTACTTTCTAAAGAATAATACTATATTTTTTACTTTCCAAGACTTTAAAATACTTGTTAATAAATAGATATACAAGAAAGTAAATATATTGATAACATATAATGGTGGTGATTTTCGCTTCAAAGATTTTGATGACTATTGCAATCATGTTAGGATTCTTAGGTAGAAAATAACTCCTTGTATTATACAAAAAAATAGATTGGAAAAAGGGAAGAATAATATATTTATGGACAAACCTAGAAGCATGTTAAGTAGTGTAAAACTTGAACAATGTTTATGGGTTGAAGTTATACACACTGCTTGTTACCTAATTAATAGGTCTCCCATTTTTTCTCTAGTTGAAAAAATACCCTATGAGGTGTGGATAGGTTTAAGGACCGCTAGTTTCATATTTTAGAGTTTTTGGTAGTGAGACATATGTTCATGTTCCTAAGAGAAAATGGTCTAAGCTTGATTTTAGGGCTAACAAGTGTGTCTTTATGGATTATGGCGAGAACATTAAGGGCCATAAGTTTTGGGATCATGTGACATTAAAAATGTTAAGAAAAATTAAAAATGATTAACAACTTAATGAGAAGGCTAACAAAATAGAGCATTTTGATATTAAGACTAATAAATAGGAAGTTGCACAAATAGAATAGCAACAAGATGGACATAATGATGAAGAAGAAAGTTCATATTCAAATTTTGATGAGGAACAACATGAGCCTCTTGTTACCCTCTTAGAAGGTCCATGAGATAATGTAATCTAATTGAAAGGTATAGTCCTTTTGATTACAATTATGTATTTGCTTTATTTTGTATTGATAATGAACACAAATCTATAAAATAGACTTTGTCTTAAATGAACACGAGTCCTAATTAAAAAATAAAAAATAAAAAATAAAAACTTAAGACAAATGTGACACATGAAATCTAATTAAACTACTTAAAAAATAAAAATAATTGATTAAATGTATAAATAATACAAATTCCAACTACATAAAATAACTCCTTATATATGGATACATCAATTGAAAAGTGAAAGTTCCTTAAATATCCTAGATATATGGATACATTACAATTGAAAAATGAAAATTCTCACTTAAAAGATTTAGAGTTTTTGCTCTTGAGATATATTAAGGGGAAACTTAGCCTAGCTTTAGTTTAATTGTGATAAAAAAATCCCACTTAAAAAGGAATTATCTCAACTAGGTAGTATTGAGTTTGTTATACATTTCAGAAAAACACAGACGAAAGAATGTCGAGTTTGTGTGTTGGATGGAGAAGATGAACGGAGGAATGATGTTGGTCCATGCTTGCCGCTGCAATTTTTTCAGTCTTTCCTCTTGTAACTTCAAGGGACCACATTTCACGCTCTCGACAACGCCTTTTTTGAAATCTTCTCCACTCATGGCTATGTCAACAACCCAGGTCTCTCCCTACAACTCAAAATTTCTAATTATGTAAAAATTATCGCCTGCTGTTATTTACTTGAATTTTGTTTTTGACGAGGAGAAGGGTAAGGGGAAGGAGGAGGAGGAGGAGGAGAAGAAGAAATACAGAGGACCAATTCCAAAGAAGGATATAATTGAGGAATGGATACGGAAGAATGAGAATGTGAGTCGGACATCACCCATATATGTTGGGTGTACGTCACTAGCCGCCGTAATCCTCAATCGCAGCTTATCAGGAATCTCTCCAATTGCGGATGCCAGCAGGTAACCTTTACCTTCTTCAAGCTTGCAAACAAATCATACCAATATCTCTATCATACCTGCATTCTTCTAGGTAATGAGACTTTTTTTGAGAAAAACAATAAATTGCTATAATTCACCAATTTTCTTTTTTTCTTTTTCCTTTTTGGAAAAAAAACATGCCATTATCTCGATTTTACTAGCATTCTCCTAGGAAATGGATTTTTTTGAGAAAAAAGCAATAGCTAATTTTCGCCAATATTTTTTTTCGCATACTCATTTCCCAAGTATTTTTGACATTTTCGAATGAAGTTTGCTTCAAATTCTATAATTTATCTTGATGATGGTACCCGAAACAAAATTGTTCCTATAAATTTGTTTAGGTAGTTGTTATCCAGAAATGTTCTCTTGAAATTTTAATGTAGTCGAAATTTTAATGGACAACAGAAGCTTGAAGCTCCCAATATGTTTTTTCTTCTAGAATTTGCAGAAATGTTTTGCATTTAACGTAAAGTCTTGAGGTTAGGGATTCTATGGGGGTCCTCACCCATGACAATGGACAAAATACATATATCGAGAAAATTGGCTTACCAGTCAAACACTAACAGACTAAACCAGAGAAGGCTGGTTTCTTGGTCACTGAAAAACATAGAGATTGCTAACTGAACAACCTAGAGCCAGCAAAAGCTAGGCAGGAGAAGAACTAACAGCACTCATGAGCAAAACATTAAACATAAAGCATAGCAGAACCTCCGAACCCTAATTGAGCTTGGAAACTCCCAACACCCACACCACCCGCATATTCCTTAACATTACAAAGAAAATCTTTCCAAATTACAGTTGCACTGCCTTATCCTTAGGTTGAGGAGAGGGACTTTCCAGATAGTCATCTAGCTGCTGAAATTTGACTCCACAGGTAGCCTCCATACACGGAGTCATCCTGCACGAAGTATCACCTTCCAGCAAGGGAAGATTGAAAGCACTTGTGACTGGTATGGGTTCAGATCAAGGCAGAGAGCTTGAACATCCTCCAATTGATGCAAGACTGCTAACAAATTCTTGACTAATATCACCCATTGTGGCAACTTGATTCAGAACATCCTTAGCTAAAGGAGGAGAGACACCAACTTTACCCACCACAAGAGCAGGAAAACCATCCTAGGAAGCAAGATATGCAGAATCAATTTCTCTCAACAACATCGTTAACTTTTTCATCAAGCTTCTGTAGAAAATCCACATGAATGGAGGCCCTTGATTGAACCGCACCTATATTTCCCAGGCCCTGATGACTAGGACCACACTTGACCAATATAGCATCCTGATTATAACAATTCAAAATATTCGTAAGTGCCAATTGGAAACCGAGCCTATAGTGGCGGTTCTGGAATTTGCTACTAGACCTTCTTTGAGCCATAGCAAGAAAAACCTGGAAGCAAAGGAAGACCACCACCAAACAGATCACTCCCAATATACCTCATGGAAAATGCAGAAACAAACAACCTAACATCGAAGACACCCACTTCAGACCAGGTAACCAAACTGTGAATGAAGCTGGCTCTTGAAACATGAGCCGATACACTGTAGCCATGTAGCGCCATCCACCAGCTGCCACATCTCACAAGCCAACCACAGCAGAATTGAAGAGGCTATATGGGTATTAATGAATCCACTCCTACATTAATAGTAGTATGCAATAGAAATCATGATTTAGTCACCTTGAAAAGGAATGATCAATACAGCATTAAGGGGTGATAATAATTATTTCAGGTAAACAAAGCTTTAATAAAATTTTAAAAACCCGTACTAAAACCACCAATCACCAAAGGCACCACCTAATGAAGGATGTGAATTAATCATTAAAAAGAGCTCCCTATCCATCCCAACAATCTGATCTCTCATTGATGAGAGCCAAGAAAGGAGATTGTTCAATCTCAGCACTAGCCAAAAGATTAGCCATTCTATTACAGTCACGATAGCAATTTGTGAAGAAGACAGCGGTGAAATATTTACACAAGGATAAAGCTTCATCCAATAAACTCCTTGTCTTCCAACTTGGATACACCACTTTGGAAAAACCTTGAATAAACATCGAAGAATCACCCTCCATTATAAGGTACCTATATCTATTTGAACCCAAAGCAAGCCCCTTGATAACCATAACCAATTCAGCTTCATTTTTAGTTCTATTTCCCAAGAAGAAAGAACCATAGAAGAAAATAGTTTTCTTAGGAATTTCTCGGCACACAAAAAGATAATGATATTTTCAATTTCTCAGAATATTGTTAGGAACTGAAAAATGCAATAAAGTTATAAAGAAAAAAAAGAAATAATTGATATTTTTTTACATTTAAAGCCATCATAATTGCATAGAGAGAGAGAGAGTGAAAGTATACAAGAGTGTACATCATGAATTTTGAAATATGGATTTGTTTCATTAATTTTGAGATCATTGATAACAGATAATTGTAATATAAATCTCTTTAACAATATTAATAACTCTGCCAGAATGATAATGGACCCTTTTATGCAATAAAACACAGCTAAGGTAAATATGACCCGTCTACCCTACCATTCTCTATCAAGTCCAAGAGACTAATCTATACACAAAATGGTAACTTCAGTTAACAACAACAATCTCCCTAATGCAATGCCCCTACCAAGAAATTTTAACCAACTTGCAATTGTTTCAATTTTTGCACACAGACATTTCGTCAACACTTGGTGGAACATAGGAATTTGTGAATTTACTGATTATGAACAACTATAACTAACAATTAATATCCTAGGCATTTTGGCAAATAGTTGTTATGCATCCATTTCACAACTAAATCGTCACTCAAGTCTCAGAATAATATTGAATTGCTAATGCCTCTATTTCTGATTAAAATATACATATAATTTCAAGGGATACCACACAGCATGCTGATGTAAAGTCAGAAGTACATATATAAAAATGAGAATTAATTTCCTAACCTGTAAGCTATAGCTTGTAAGGCTATGAACGATGCTGGTTTGAGTGCAAACACTTCTGAGAATGCTGGTACAGCTGAGTAATTATTTGTGCCCTAAAGTTTTGAACAACACTGGTATGTGTAGACATTCTGCCCTCTATTACACCTGTTACAACAGTAATAAATTCCTTATATCTCCCAAATTTGATGCCAACAATCAAATTGCCAAAGTGAAGGTCTTCACAAACTCTAAGCAAGAAATGATTTCAAAAACCACATAATATCACCAAACTCTCCTTACTTCCCTTCTAATACTTGCTAAAACTTTACCTTAAGGGTGGCAGCCAGCTTGAAATTTGCTAAAGACTAGG
Organism: Sequoiadendron giganteum; assembly: GCA_007115665.2. Classification (NCBI taxonomy): domain Eukaryota; kingdom Viridiplantae; phylum Streptophyta; class Pinopsida; order Cupressales; family Cupressaceae; genus Sequoiadendron; species Sequoiadendron giganteum. Next base: position 374,894,064 of record CM021109.1, on the reverse strand, counting down.
ATAAAGGCATTGATTCCCCTTATTCCATCTTAAATCTCAATCACCTCTCTTTAAAGATATATGATATGGCTACCTTCTACTTAGTGTAGTGGTATGGCCAACTTGCCTTGCCAATCATACCATAAATGGTATGGCAGGTTCAGGTCAGCAGCATGAGAATATTCTTATGATTGTTATGCTCAAATGTGAATTCTGATTATGCCCACATAACCTTACATTCCCAGGATATCAATCTTTATGAAGTTGGTGCTTTCCAAAAATAACAATTTTCTCCAAGAAGAGTGGAGTGCTCCCAGAATGTCGAAATTGCATTCAGAAAGTACCATTGGACCCATGTTGATCTCCTGAGGTCACTGCCATTATCAGAATTTCTTTCCAAAAAACTAGGAACTCTCCAAGGAAGTTGGAGTTTTCAAAGATGTTGGAATGGGTCAGAAAAGGGGACATTACACCTAACCTCTTCAAATACCTCTTAAGTTAGTGGCAACAATCATGCCTGGCATTTCAAGAATAAGTTGCCGGTTCTGGTTTTGGTTCGGGTTCGGGTTCGGGGGTTCGGTTTGCGGGTTCAGCTAAATTTTTTTTGGGGTTTGGGTTCATTAGTACAAAAAACATATATATGCAGCCTAGAAGCATGAAGTAGGATTAGAATATCACACAACATCATATAAACAACAAAACCATCATAAACTTGAATGTCAGTTAAAACATTTAAACATGCATGATAAATATTCATCGTTCAAACTTCAAGTTGAATATTACTGTTAGTTTTTAATGAATATATAAACTGAGAGCAATCAGAAAATGCAACACATGAGACAATGAACACCACAAGATACCCTGGGGAAACCCTCCAACCTGAGGGAGAAAAACCCAGCCAATATATCTCTTATGTTTTAAATAATAAGGGCAGAAATCTGCTCACAACTCAGGCACAACACAATGCCTATAAGATACAATGAACAACACCTCTCCTAGATGCAAAGATACAAATGATATGTTTCTCCTTGAATGAATCTGCTGCTACAAAATATGATCTGCTGCTCAGATTGCTCTTCTTCTCCTCATACGAACTTGCTTGACTTGATATTCAAATGAATGATAAACACATTGTATTTATACACCAAGGAGGGAAGAATCACGACTTTTCAAGTAGGAGGTCGGCCTAGCAAGAGAGGTACCTTTTCACATCAAGAAGTCGGCCACATCAAGAAATCGCGATTTTCCATAAAGCGATTTAATTAATAATTAATTATTAATAGATAAAAACATTTGTTTATTTTGAAGTGCCTCTTCAAGGATTAAATCGATTATGAATAAATTAAATAGCCAAGAGGCTATATTTAATTTATTCCTCTTCTTAAATGCGTGTCTGGAATTAGACACCCGCGGCTGCAAGTCATCAACAATTACAACACTTTTAATCATCAAATGGATTATCTAAATCATCAATATCATTGTCAACATTGACATTAGATGATCTAGGAATACTAGATGAATCACAAGAAGTGCCAATGGCACTACCATTAGCACTACTATCGTGCTCACAATGGCTATTGAACTCCTCATATGCAATATGGTGGGAAGTGGAAGCATCCAAGTTAGTATGCTCTAGCTCTATATCCCACAACTTCGTCTCCCCTTCCTTGTAGTCACGTTGTTTGTGTGAAAGGAGACGCAAGTTGGAATGCTCATATACTAAGTTCTCTCTTTTTGAGAGCAATTTATTGCGCTTTACTGAGTGGATGAAAGAATATGTGCTCCAATTCCTTTCAGATGCAGATGAACTAGCAACCTATGAAGACAAAGTAAACAATAAAAGTTATACATTATAAGAAAAATAAAAAATTATAAATGAAAATTCTAAAACTAAAATATGAAAATTTATTAAACTTGTGACAAAATTTTGATTGCGAGGGGCTGTAGATGTTGGAAGTACTGGCCATGGAAGTACCACCAACTATGAGCATCCTTTAAGAACCTATCATGAAGAGCCTCTATACCTTGACCATTTGAGTGCACAAAATCAATGAACTCATTGGTGACTATACCTTGCAATTTAGGATCAGGGAAGAGTCTCATGAATGCTGCCTTATACCCTTCAGCCACTTCAAAATCTCTATATGGGGGAAGCCTTCTTGACACAAAAAGAATCTGACTACTATAGTATTTTGGAGACAATGCGAAGGCAAGAAGATGTAATGGAGTTGTCATTTTGTTCCATCTTTCTTCAACAGTTGCATGCACTTGTTTGAAGAAAGTCTCTTCAGGGTCTTGCTCTTTCGCATTGGTGGTGCACTTCATCTTCTCAAGCATTGAGTCAATGCCACCATATATCTCTCCAATGCATGGCTTGTCCATGTCAGTATAGTGAATCATACTCAAAATGGGCTCGGTGAAACTAAGGAGATACTCTACACGATCCCACCGTGAGTCATCTAATATCATCCTCTTAATTTTTGTTGCCCTTTCAGTGCTGCTTTGCCTCCATATAGACCAATTTTGGCTAATCACCATGCTAGAAAGTGTTAGTTTTATGATTAGAAATTAAATAAGCAGAAATACAAAATTATGTACAATAAGACACATCAAATACCTTGGGAAAACCCTCCTTCTTGAGGGAGAAAAACCCAGCCACAAATATATCACTTATATATTGAATAAAGAAGCAGAAATCTGCTTTACAACTTGGCCAATCACTAGGCCGATCTGATGCAATGATGAAAGCACCTCTCTAGATGCGATTCTTCAAGTAATAATGACTTCTCCTTATTATCGAACTCCTTGAAGTAAAATGACGGCTTGCTGAAGATGTGCGAACTTATCTTGTATAAAATCGAATTACCAAATGAGGAGGAGACGTCTTGAATATATACACATCAGGTGACTTTTCATGAAGAGTCGACCTCTTACACAAGAGAGACGACTTTACAAGAGGAGACGACCTTTTGTTAAGTCGGCTTAAATAAAATATAAATTATTATTTTAAACTTGGCGTCTCTTCACTTGGGTCGGTTACAAATAAATAAGTAGCAAGGCTTTATTTATTTGTATAATATTCATTATTTAATTTGGGTGAAGGATAACACCTATCGCTATAACATCAACACTCCCTCTTAGCTAGGGAGGTATCCTTCCAAATATCCATGTCATGGAGTCTCTCAACATGACACCCACAATGGCTACACCCAGTTGTGGAAAAGAGTTCATCACGGAGTCTCTCAACGTGATATCATCATGGAGTCACTCAACATGATGTCCACCATGGCTACTCCCATGTGTGGAAAGGAACATGTGCACAAGTGCCCATCACGGAGTTACTCAACGTGATGTCATCATGGAGTCTCTCAACATGATGTCCACCATGGCTACTCCCATGTGTGGGAAAACACAAGTACAAAGGATTCATCACGGAGTCTCTCAATGTCATGTTGTCATGGAGTCTCTCAACATGACATCCACCATGGCTGTTCCCATGTGTGGAAAGAACCACATCTTTGTCTCAGAGATGGATCAGGGCTTTCACCTCATATTTCTCCATCTCAGAGAAATATGCATTATAGCAAATATCACTGATGCTGAGTCTCCCTCTCAGCACGGCCAACATTCTCCACAACTCCAAGCTTGTCTCGAAAATGTGTAAACTTCACTCTGGAGAGAGGCTTGGTGAGAATATCAGCCGTTTGATCATCAGTGCAAATATACTTGAGTTGAATTGCTTTCCTTAGCACCATATCTTTGATGTAATGATACTTGATCTCCACATGTTTTGTCCTGTCATGAAACACTGGATTGATAGAGAGCTTCATACAGCTTTGATTATCACAATGAATAATAGTTGGCTCCAATGTTTGACCAAACAATCCTGCAAGGAGCTTTCGAAGCCACATTGCTTTTTGAGCTGCTACACATGCTGCGATATATTCAGCCTCAGCAGTGCTTAGTGCCACAAAAGTTTGCTTCCTGCTACACCAAGAAATCATGGTAGACCCCAAACTGAAGCAACATAAAGAAGTGCTTTTCCTATCAGTTATACTCCCGACCCAATTAGAATCAGTATAGCCTTGTAACTTCAGATCTTCGCAAGAAGTATATCTCAAGCCATATCCCACTGTGCCACGCAAGTATCTCAAGATATGCTTTGCTGCAACTAGATGAATTTGTCTTGGTTCACACATGAATTGATTGAGAGCGCTCACCGCATAACAAATGTCTGGTCTAGTATTGACTAGATACATCAATGATCCAATCAACTGTCCGTACATGGTGGGATCTACCAAATCTAAACCAGCTGCGGAGTCATTCAACTTCTTCAAGTTTGTCTCCATAGGTGTGGACATGGACTCGCAGTCCATCATCCCAAATCTCTTCAAGATATCTATAGTGTATTTCCCTTGACTCAAGATAATCTCATTGGGTCTTTGCCACACTTCTAGTCTTAGGAAGTAATGCATAAGGCCAAGATCCTTCATCTCAAACTCGGAGGATAACTCTTTCTTGCATTTGACAATGAGATACTCTACACCAGTGAGAAATAAATCATCAACATAAAGGATCAAAATCAAAGCCTCACCATTAATTACCTTGAAGTAAAGATTGGAATCTGCATCATTCTTGGAGAAACCCAAACTCATCAAATATTGATCAATCCTTTCATACCAAGCATGAGGTGCTTGCTTAAGGCCATACAATGCCTTCTTCAATCTGCATACATGAGACTCCTTCCCATGAATCACGAAACCATCTGGCTGCTCAATGTACACTTCTTCAATCACACCATTAAGAAATGTAGTCTTTATGTCCATTTGGTGTAGCTTCTATCCTTTAGCAGATGTAATAGCAATAATAATCCTGATAGATATATATCGGGCAATAGGAGCAAATGTCTCCTCATAATCTATTCCCTCCTTCTGAGAGAATCCTCTTGTCACAAATCTTTCTTTGTACATCTCAATGCTCCCATCAGCTGCATGCTTGATCTTGAAGAGCCACTTGGAAGACACAACTGATTTGCCTTCAGGTCTTGCTACAACATCCCAAACATCATACTTGATAATAGACTGATATTCTTCCATCACAACATCTCTCCATTCTGGCTGGTTGGATGCTTCCTCAACATTGGAAGGTTCAAAATCAATGATGTGACTCATCAATGCCACATAGCCTAGAAACTTCTGCGTTCTCTTGCTTTCTCTAAAGGTACCTCGAGGAGTTGCATACTGTTCTGCCTCTTGCATAGTTTGTCTAGCCCATAGAGGTCTCTTTCGTCCTATCGCAATATCTCTTGGCCCATCAATTGGTTCTATGGGATCAACCGGATCCATAGTCTCTTCTGGTTCAGTAGACTCCATCTGAATCTTAGGAGTATGATCAGGAGAAATGTTCATATCCTGAGGTGTCTCCTGTTCTTCACTGTCTATCTCCATGTAAGACCCTTTAGATCTTTTGAAGGCTACTTCCTCTTCGAAGGAGACATCCCTGCTGATCTCAATCTGTTTCTGCCCTAGAATGTAAATCCTGTAGGCCTTTGAATTCTCACTGTAACCCACAAATATTCCTTTCTTGCTTGAAGGTTCTAGCTTAGTTCTTTTATCCTTAGGCACATGAATATAAACAGGACAACCAAAAATTCTTAAATGACTAACCTCAAGTTTCACACCTGTGAAGGCCTTTTTAGGAGTCATGTTTTCCAATATTCAATGAGGGCTTGGTTTTGAACATACACTGCAGTTCTGGAAGCTTCTGCCCAAAGGAAGGTCTGTAAGTCTTGATCATGAATCATAGCTTTGGCTGCCTCAACTATGGATCTGTTCTTTCTTTCGGCAACTCCATTTCGCTGAGGGTTGTATGGAACACAAAACTCCCTCTTGATCCCTACCTCAATGCAGAAATTACGGAAACCTCCAGAAGTGTATTACCCTCCATTATCAGATCTCAGAATCTTGATCCTTTTCCCGGACAAGTTTTCAACTTGAGCCTTGAATTCTTTGAATCTGTCAAGTACTTCTTCAGACTCCTTAGACTTCAAAAAGTAAATCCAAGTCTTTCGAGAATAGTCATCAATGAAAATCACATAATACCAAAATCCACTCAAGGATGCCATAGACATTGGACCACATAAATCAGAATGAACAAGATCTAGAATTCCTTTTGATCTACTTACACTACTATGAAAAGGACCCTTAATATTCTTACCCAGTGGACATCCTCTGCAAATGCCATTGTGCTCCAGACTGAGCTCCGGTAGACCAGTAACCATCTTCTCCATAGATGGAAGAGCTCTGAAGTGTAGGTGAGCAAATCTCCTATGCCATAGCTCACTCGAACTAGTAGAGTCATGCAATAATGCTTGAACTGGACGAAAAGAGAGTCTGTATAGGCTTTCTTGACGAACACCAATCACACAAGCTGTTTTGATGCTAGAGTTCTTAGGCCAAGCAAGAACCTTCCCTTCAGAGAAGGCAACTTGATATCCTTCGTCCTCCAATGCTGAAATGGAGACAAGATTTCTTTTGATTCTTGGTACAAACAAAACATCACTCAAATGAAGAGGGATGCCAGAGTCTAGATGAAGAGGGGTGGTCCCAACTCCTTTTACGGAGTAACAAGCATCATCTCCGATTATCACTTGTAAGTTGGTTTCTCTTTCTACCAAGTCTGAAAGATGCTCTCAATATCCTGTAATGTGATGTGAAGCACCACTATCAATCAACCAAGTATCACTGTCAGTTGGAACATTGCTTGAAAGAGCGGAGATGAATAGAAAACCCCTTGAGTTGTCTCTAGATTCCTTTTGAGGTGACACTTCATCAACATCTGCAGTAGAAGCATGTTGCTTTGGTCTTGATATGCAATGTCGAGCATAGTGACCATACTAGTCACACCTGAAACATTGAATGTGAGAGAGATCCTTCTTTTTCTTTGGTTTAGGAGTAGAATCTGATTTTCTGTTTCTATTCCTCTTGAAATTTCCTTTTCTCCCTTATTTTCCTCTTCTTCTGGAAGTTTGAGCAGCAAGTACATGATTTTCTTCATTGTGAGAGCTTCGCCCATTTCCTCTTGCTGCCAATTTGGATTCCTCTTTAATGCAATTAGCTCGAAGATGATCAAACTTGGGCAATTTAGATCTTCCACTAATGCTTTGGATAAAGGGTTCCCAAGATTGAGGAAGACCATTCAGTGCCAACATAACTAGGTCTCTATCTTCAACTCTATCTCCAATGGCGCATAGTTGATCTCTCAACTCAGTAATCTTCATGAAGAAGGAGATGACTGAATCTCCTTTAGCCATTTTTATATGATGGAGCTGTTGTCTCAAGGCAAGAGCTCTACTGGTATTGTTGATCTCATATAATCCTTGTAGAGCCTCGAACATATCTTTGGCTGTCTTCATCTTGGAGATACCGACACAAGATGATCCTTTACGGAATCTATCAAGATCGTCCTAGCCTTCGTGCCATTCTTCTTCCATTGAACTTTCTCAGCATCATCGGATGGCTCAGGCACATCATCTTTCACGAAGTCTAGAAGATCATTTTCTTCTAGTGCAATACGGACTCTGAATTTCCAAGAGGTGAAATTAGATGCACCATCAAGTCTATCTTCAACCTTGACTCCGTTCACCATTTTCGATGCTTGGATAGACCCTCTTAGATGAGAAGAAGACTTTGCTGCTTAAAACAAATCTGATCCGATTTTGCTTAAACCCGCTTTGATACCATGTTAGTTTTATGATCAAAAATTAAATAAGCAGAAATACAGAATTATGAACAATAAGACACAACAAATACCTTGGGAAAACCCTCCTTCTTGAGGGAGAAAAACCCAGCCACAAATATATCACTTATATATTGAATAAAGAAGCAAAAATCTGCTTTACAACTTGGCCAATCACTAGGCCGATCTGATGCAATGATGAAAGCACCTCTCTAGATGCGATTCTTCAAGTAATAATGACTTCTCCTTATTATTGAACTCCTTGAAGCAAAATGACGGCTGCTGAAGATGTGCGAACTTATCTTGTATAAAATCGAATTACCAAATGAGGAGACGTCTTGAATGTATACACATCAGGTGACTTTTCATGAAGAGTTGACCTCTTACACAAGAGAGACAACTTTACAAGAGGAGACGACTTTTTGTTAAGTCGGCTTAAATAAAATATAAATTATTATTTTAAACTTGGCGTCTCTTCACTTGGGTCGGCTACAAATAAATAAGTAGCAAGGCTTTATTTATTTGTATAATATTCATTATTTAATTCGGGTGAAGGATAACACCCATTGCTATAACATCAACAGAAAGTGCCTTTCTAACTTTCACAAGTTGTCTCGAGACGATTGTGTTAGAGGCAAAACGGGTCTCTGTAACCTATTGCAAATTAAAAAAAATAATTAAAATTTAAAAACAAACTTTAAAGAAGAATTAGAATACACAATCAAATTATGAAAATGTAAATATTACTTCACTTACCTTCAATATCTCCAATTTTGAAAATGATCTAAAGATCCCTTGAGACATGTGGTGGTTGGTGATGAACATCTGGATGTCCTCTGCCTTTGCATACAATTCTCTGATCCAAGGAATTTTATTCCCAATCTTTTGTAGTATAAGATTGAGTGGACCGCACAAGGTGTCCAAAAGATATGTGAGTATCGTTCCTCAACCAATAACCCTGTAGCTCGACAATTCTTGGTGTTGTCCGTTATAACTTGAATAACGTTGTGGGGTCCCACTTCCTCAATGGCTGCAATGAGAATATCAACAATAAATTGTCCATCTTTTACTTGCCCCTCACAATCCACGACTTTCAAAAACATTGCCCCTTTAGGGGGACACTGCTATGACATTGATGGACAGTCGATTTTTTGAATCTTTCTAACCATCTGAAACAATGGACACACCTATCTCAATCCATGAAACCCTTATGGGCTTCAATGAATCTTCGACCATCGTGACCTCTTTTTCCAATAAGGTGCCATGCACCTTCTCATAACTCGGGCCTTTTTACCCTTTTGGAGCTTTATTAACTGTTCTCAACATCCTTTTCCAATATGGAGAGCGAACAACATTAAAGCTATTCCATTTGCATACATACATCTTGCTACATTTTAGTCGGCAATGGCTCAACTCTCATTTTGAAATGCAAGTTCCAAAGGCCCCTTTGATCTTTTGTTTACAATGGGTTGTTGTAATGTCCCCATTTTAGGGTTCTTTTGCTCTGCAGTTGGAGATGTCTTTCTTGGTTTGTGTCTGCCTAGTTAGAGGGGTAATCTAAGGTTACTGGTGAGTTCAGAAGGTTTAGAGGAGTTCTACAATGCTCTCAGATGTTATTTTCAGCTTTTGGTTTGGGCTCCAAGATTCTTGGAGAGAGCATCTATTTATAGGAAGTCACCCGGTTGGCTCCGTTCATCTATATTCTTCATCAAGATCACTCCTGTGTAGTTAGTTTCCAATTCCGATGCATTTCGACAATTTCCACAAGTTGAATGTATTAATGATTATATATTAATTAAATTACTAAGGTTGCCAAATATTAATTAAAATATTTAAAATGGGCTTAAGTATTATAGCTCGTTGGAACCGAGATGAGATGCTTTAAATTATGGATGCATCAAATAGGGACTTTGCGTGTCAAACTATGATTATTTTAATGAAAAGGTCATTTTTGGAGTTAAAAGGGTGTTTTAATTAAAAAGTGAATTTTAAATTAGAAGCCTCTAGAGAGTTTGGCGGGAAAAGTATAAAAGGAGGTTATGAGAGCTCATTTGGCTATGTTGGATTATTCTATTTCTTTTTGATACCCGTGTGGGTTTGGAGATTGAACTAGGTTCATCTTAGCTTTCTAGAGGACGAAATCCCTCTTGGAGAAGATTAGCCTCGGTGGTGAAAGATTCTCCTTGGTTAGTTCAGTGTGGCTCATTCAGAGTTACAATTTGAGTGGAAAAGATTTGTAGGTATGAATGGAGTTTTAATTTATGAAGATTTTGTAGATTTTATGATTTCTTAAAGCTTGCTACAGTACAGCTGCTACAGTGCCGTCGCCACAGTGCCATGCTACAGTGTCATGCTACAGTACCGTTGCTACAGTGCTAGGTCTTTGTTATAGGTATGTGGGTTTATTTATTGCTGGCGTGAGTTCTACCGATGATTGGCGTGAGCCAAAGACCTAGGCGCTGCTTCCTATCATCATTTATAACTTCATTTGGCTGGCACATGAAGGTTTTGTGCATTGAAGAAGGTCATAGGAGGGATTAGAAGCTGGATGTGAGTTTTTTCTTGGACTTTGGAGTCTTCATTCAACTGTACACTGCTCTGCATCATTTTCAGGCCCAACGAGTATACCCAGGCTTTGTATGTGGCTGTAGAGGTCTCCGGAATCTGCTGTTATCTTAGGACCACAATTTGAAGATCATAACCTAGTATTTTTCTTATGTTATCATGCCTATTATTGACTGAAATTAGTCTAGAACTTCTGCTGTGTGAAATCAGACCATTGAATGTGTGCATACCAGCCTGTGTAATGCTCAGAACTGTACATTATTACTTCAGTAATCTGAAACTCATTAACAGAGCAATTTATTAGTTGTAGTAAATTCTCAGATAATAAATACTAGAAGTTTCATGTGGGCTGCTGTTCATTTCTGAGTCTAGTTCATGTATATCTGCTCTTATTTGAAGCTCAGTCTGAACCTGTGTTAGCTTGGAATATATTTCTGTTCTTACATGGTCTTGTTCAGTCAAGTATACCAGAAATGAAGTGTTATGGTTCGTTATCAGATTTGCATGATTATCTCTTTGAACTTTTTATCATTGGATGAAATATTTATGAACCGAACTTGATAAATTGGAACATATACCAAACTGAAAACATCGAGCAAAAAGTCACAAGTCAAAACTCAGAGCGGGGTTGGCCATTACAGTGGTATCAGAGCCAGTGTATTTTGCCAGCCTGTTGGGTAGTTCAGAGGTTGAGTTTCAGTTGCAAATCATGGCATCATTGAGTGAAAAAGAGTTGGGCAAAACACTTTATAATGCAGGTACAAAACTTGAACACCTACCTCAGTCAAAAGGGGCTCTTGTTAGCACTTTGGAGGAACTAGAAAGGTGTTTATACATGATTAATCAATTACCTTCTCAGATGTTGCAACTAGCCATGAAACCATTGGTGCATTCCTTGGTTAAGCCAACGCTTATGAGACATCAGGATAAAAATGTGAGACTACTAGTCACTAGTTGTCTTAGTGAGTTCACAAGGATTATAGCTCCTAAGGTTCCCTACGAAGATGGCATAATGAAGGAGGTTCTATAGTTGATTGTTGATTCATGGGTTACCCTATGACCAAGGCCCGCCCTTTGGTAGGAGGGTTAAGAAATTAGAAGTAATGGTGAGAGTTAGATCTTGTTATTTTTTGATTGATTTAGAATGTGAAGATCTTATTCTCCAAATGTTTCATTATTTCATAGCATCCATCAGTAAGGATCATGGAGAGGCTGTGTTTTCTTACATGCAAACCATTATGGCCCTTATCATTGATGATTATGATACTATTCCCCAGCTCCTTGTATCTATGTTGATAGCTATTTTGAGGAAAGAACAGGATGTCTCTACAGTTGCTTATGAGTTGGTTGACAGAGTGTTCAAACAATGTGAGGGGAGGTTGAAGCCCTTCTTGGAGATTGAAGGATACGTTACAGATCCTCAAGGTGATTCTATGATGGTGCATGCATCTATTCATGTTGAGGATGTGTGCAATACAACAGAGCTATCACACGAAGAATGTATGACAGGAACCCAAGATGACCTTTTAGGCATGCATGTGGTCATAGTTGGAAAACTCGGACTCGCTGCAGACTCGGCAGCCCAAAAATATGACTCGGACTCGGGACTCGGGACGGACTCGGGAAAAGACTCGGCAAAAAAAAAAAAACCGTAGTTTTACAAAAAAAACAAGAACAAATTAATGCATTTAGAGAATATAAGAGCTTAATTTGATTATCAAACACTCATAATTCAAAGATTACACATGTCATATGATCATCAAACACTCAATAATTGAAATTTAATCATTCATAGTCATCAAATACTCATAGTTTCACTTTCAATGTATAACAACATCATAAGTTTATAAATGTTTACATATAATCATGTCAAAAAGAGGAAAACATTAACAACCACATATAATCTACATCTTCCTCTTTCCCCTCCCAATGGTACTCAATTTTGGAGGCCTAGAACTAGAAGGTGCCCGTGTTGTAGTATCCAAACGAGGACTAGGAGATCGAGCAGGGGAAAAATGATATTCAAATGTGTCTTCGTTGTCCTCCATGGCATCCAATCTTGCTGCTTCTTCTTCTTCTGCTGCTGCTCTCTCTAATTCAGCAATATCCTCATCAGTAAGTAAGACATCAGCCTCATCATTTTGTTCATTAATAGTCCATTCACCATATGGATCAATGTCATCCAAGTCGATGGACTCGTGTGAAACACCCTCCACCTTCCTAGTTCGAAGGCGAAGGTTGTACCGAACAAAAACTAAATCATTTAGGCGCTGCTGAGTCAACCTGTTTCTTTTCTTTGTGTGAATGTTTTCAAATAAACTCCAATTGCGTTCACACCCAGAAGCACTGCATGGCTGCGACAAGACACGTATGGCTAGCTTTTGAAGATTTGGTGTGCTAGCACCATAGTTCTCCCACCATAGATCTACAAAAACATGTTTAAAAAATATAAGTATTAAGAAATAAGAATAAAGTAAAAATCTATATGTAAGAATCAAGTTTCTAATTTCAATTTTTACCTGGTTGTTGTTTTCCTCTCCTTTCAATTGCTTGTTGGGAGGAAAAGAGTCTCCCCTCTGCACCCTTGTAGACCTTGAATAGATAAAAGAAAAAGTAAATCAAATATAGAAAATTCATAGATAGTCAAGGCTCAACATTGCAAATTCATAAATAAGATGTAACAAATCTCACCTCCAACTCATCAAGCACCTTATCTCTCAGCTCACTATCAGGCACCATCCTATCAATGCAAGTGACAACACCGTCCATGACCTCCTCATCCGCCTTAAATGAGTCCAAGAAGTAGAACTTCGGATTCAAGAAGTAGGCAAAGGCATGAATCGGCTGGTGGAGTTGGTTTGTCCATCTCCGATCAATGATGCGCCATATGATTTCATATTTCCTTTTGTTGCCGCCATAGTAACGTGATATGGCCTCTTTGGCCCTATCCATGGCCTCATAGATGAAACCCATTGGCATGCCATCTCCATCCACCATACGAAGAACCCTCACCAAAGGCTCTGTCACCTAAAAAAATGAAAACAAATGTTAAATTATAACAAAATTAACCCCTCAAAAAATAAAAAACAGCAAATAGATTATCATGTATAATTTTTTTTGTGTGATTGCTACTTACCCCCATCAGCTCCTCTCCATTTTTGATGAATGTCTCATCAAAAACTATGGTAACAATCCTCTCCCCTTCAGCTCTACTGGAAAATGAGGACTCCTTCCAAGCATCGGACACAAACATTTGCTTGAGATGACCAATGGCACCAAGAATGCTTTGCAATGTGAGGAAGTGGCTAGCAAATCGTGTCACTCCAGGTCGCACAAGGTCCTTGCCATTTGTGAATTTCCTCATCAAAGAAAGCACCCAAGTATGGTTGTAGATAAATTTTGTAACACTTTTTGCATCTTCAACCACTCTTTTGACCCATGAAATCTTCCCAATATCCTCTAACAATAGGTCCAAGCAATGTGCAGCACATGGAGACCATGCAATTGTGGGATACCTCTCCATAAGTAGCCTACCTGCAGCTACATATGCAGCTGCGTTGTCCGTGATAATTTGGACAACATTATCAACTCCAACCTCCTGGACCACCCCATCCAATAGACTGCATAAAGTCTCAGCATTTTTAACTTCATGGGAGGCATCTATTGATTTTAGGAACACCAATCCACCATTTGAGGCCACTAAAAAGTTCAGGAGAGTTCTATTCCGTCCATCTGTCCACCCATCAGATAAAATGCTGCAACCTTTTCTTCGCCAAAATTTCTTTTGCTCATCAACTACAAGCCGTGTATTCTTTACGGATTCCTCTAGCAATGGCCCACTCAAATCTTTAGCTGATGGGGTCTTAAACCCCTTTCCTGCAACTGTAAGGGCGTTCACTAGACCTTCCCAATATGGGCTGCTTGCAACATTGAAAGGTAGATTATTGTAGTACCAAAAGTTTGCAGCAGCCATCCTAGCTTCATGATGCTTTTCCTTATTCCAACCGGTACCTTCAAGTGAAGGTTGTGCTCCTGGAACATTACGTGGAATAAAATAATTTGGTCCTGATGAAGGACCGTGGCCAGCACTAGCAGTAGAATAGGAACCCTTAGGACTCTCACCAAAAGATGAATGTGGAGCACGAACACTTGGACTTGCAGCAGTAGCACCATGAGGCATAGTTGGTGTAGAAGGGGATCCACTCATCATTGATGCTAGGGCATTCTTTGTTTTTTGTCTTTCATCTTTTTTTAGCTCATAGTCAGCAAGAAGGGCCTTTATCTCTCTAATAATCTCAGGAGTAGTTTTAGGGCATCCCTCCACATTTTGCCCAGGTATCCTTGCAAGGTGGTATTTTAACCTGTTTATTCCTCCTGTCATCCATTTCTGACATTCAGTACATGTCACTTCACCTTTTTTGGTTCCTGGTATTCCATACTTCCATGCAGGGTCTTTTCTCATTCCCTTTGGATTTGAAGACGACATTGCTGTTTCAAGTTCAACGTGGAAAAAAAAAAATCAGCAAGGGTTTGCAAAAAAATCAGCAAAAAAATGTGATTCAAAGTTTCATTTATTTGCAAAAAAAAAGAATGCAAAACCAAGCTAGAAATAGTAGGAATTAGGAATTAGGCTATTAAGGAAAATAGAAAAAAAATTTGGCAGCATATCCCCTTATTTTTCTTGATTTTTTTAAATTTTGAAAGCAAAAAACAAAAAAAAAGAAATGTTAGATCACTTACCTGGCTCTATTTTGATCTTTTTAGCTCCTCCTCCTGCCTTCTTTCAAGCTAAAACCAATTTGCAGACCTTAAAAACACCAATCTTCAAGCAAAAATAAAAAAATGTATGGGTTTTAACGGTTTGACGCCCCAGGGGCCGAAGTCACCTGGTTGGGACACGAGTCGACTTAGGACTCTGATCACCTCTCTAGTCCGGTGGTCGACTCGACTCAGCCACCGGACTCCGAAAAACAGAGTCATGGTAGTCAGAAAGAGTCCATGAGGCCTGTATGTGGTTATCATTGATGAGATAGTGCATGAGGAAAAGGACATAATAACAGCCTTGAATGCATGTCTTGAGCTATCCAATGCAGTTGTTGACACTAGTACCAAGTTTGACAGGGTTGAGATCAGTCATATATCATCGAATCACTAGTCTCTGCTTTAGCTAGTAGGAAGGTGTTGTCATTTGTGTGTTTAGATTAGTTGCTCTCATTCAGAATCTAGAAAATATTGCTTTTGAGACGAGTTGTTACCAGTCTTGTGCTCATGCCTGAGGCAAAAAGATATGGAGATATTTTTTTTATTCATAAAAATTCTGTCAAAGAAATATAGTTTAGTGTTTATAACTATATATTTTATCCCTAGCTTAGTGTCTAGGGTAGTTTAGATCTCAATGTGCTTTCCCCTTATAACTTGAAGAGAGGTTTTACCTCATATATTGTTCTGGTTTGAGTTGTCTTGAAAGAGACAAACTAAAATTTTAACATGCGAGCGCTGAACAAAATGTCATTGATAGGAAGTATTCTCATATTGATACTTCCAGAATTTAACTGGAATTTATGTCCTTACACAAAGATAAATTCGAAAAATGTTTGAAATGTTGCTCCTTTTTTTTTTTTTTTGTTGTCTGAAATCTGATAAGGAATTATTTTGAAGAAAGGAATCCTTAAAAAGTTATTCACCAATTTTTGTAGATCAGGCTTTGTAACATTTTCTAAATATTTTAATTTTTAACTTTTCTTTGTGAAATGTTCTTTCTATTTCATTGGGTTATGATCTGGGTTTCACAACACTCTTGAACCAAATCAGAATATTTCCAAGTAACCATAACTAGCACTTCTGTTTTGATGATTGAGGAAATCATTTCAGGTTACTGCATTTGATAATGCCCTAACATTGGTTATGAATATGAATTTTCTATCTAATTTTTGACTGGATGCAGTTGAAATAATATTTTTGAAACTTCTACCCAAGCATTGGTTTCTTTAAGGGATTTAGAGTTCTTTTGACAGATGGTCTTCTATACTTACTTCAGGATTTGATTTGACAGTTCACAATCAAGAGCAGATGTTTTGACACTTGCCCTGGCAGTGACTGTTATTTTTACTGGTCTAGTTTGGATATCTATTCGATCCAAATATTTGCCACCTGTGAGTTTCTAAGAACTCTTTAGTTCAGTATAGCCGGTATATTTTGTTAAATGTGTTTTTTTATTTATAATCTTCATAATTTTTTTGATAATTGTGATACTGATTCCATAATAAAATGCAATTACCTATCTGATTCTGTTGTAGCTATAGGTGCAACTTCAAGGCGTAGAGTGCAATATTGTGGAGGAAGCCTTGCCTGCAAAGACAGCTGCTGAGCTATACTGGTATACTAAATTCATCAACTTTTTTTTATCCCAATCAATAAATAGCTAAATGCATATTGCATTTTTCTTATTTCTTTAGTTTTTAATCTTTACAATTAGATTTGACAACCATTTTGTAGAATAGGGACTCCCATTTTGTCAAATGTTTATTCCTTCCCAGAATTTCATAAGAAAAGCGTGTATAAGTTAAATCATGTATTTTGCAGATGTATCATTGAAACTCTCGTTGTCTCTTGGAATTTTAGAACTCAATTTCTGCAGTTTGCTTGAAATGCTTGTTTTTTCAACAAGCATTTTATTGTATGCTATAGAACATTGAACTTTGGGCACTTGTTATGTAAACCAAATAGCAGAGTCATTATTTATGTATAAGGTATTGTTACCATCTTCCTTTTGAGTAGTTCCTGGATATGTTGCTTTTTGTAGACAATGTTGGTACAAAAATTGTTCATCTGGGCTTAGTTTACCCTGTAATACAGTCCTACCACTAATTTTGTACTATTGTAAAGGCAGGCTAATACCATCTATAGAATTTTTTAGTAGCTTGCGACAACTTGTCTGAGTAAGAGAGATTAAAGTATCTAAAAGTGGTCACAGATTGAGAAACCATTTTGTTTCTATTCTTCCTAGTTATTTTTGTTTTTTAATTCTCTTGGCATAAAGGTGTGATGGGTGATACCCAAGGTAGAGACAGCTGGAAAATAGTAGCAACTATCTGCTTCCGTACAATGTTTGGAATTTATTGTAACGTTATTGCCACAGCCATAACCAATCAAATAAACTCCACAAGCAAGAATTAAGAACTGCAAAATATAGTGGTGTTAAGAGACTCCAAAAGAAGAATATTAATATAAAATTGAATCTCACAAACAGATATGAATGAATTGATTGATTGAAAGGTGGGAGCCATTGTGTTTATTTATAAGCCTATCAACAAGTTGCATAAGAGTGGGCTGACGGTTGACCTATTAAGGCTTTAACTGCAATGTAATTATAATGCAAGTTACACATAATCCAATTGTAATGTCCCCGTTTTCCAGCCCTCTTAAAGAATAATCATTATTTTAATTATTTAATGTTACTAGGCAAAAAATGCAAAGTCAAAAGGGTAATATTAAATAATTATATTAAAAGGTTAAAAAGTGACATGCTTTAATGATAAATTAATAAAGTCACTTTATTAATATATCTTCAAAAAGTGACTTAAGTACTAGAGAGTCACATCAAGGGGTCACATCAAAGAGTCACATCAAAGGGTCACAACAAAAGGTCACATCAAGGAGTATTAAATTATTCTTCTAAAAACTTGTTGAACACTCTTCTTGGGTCTTTTTAAAAGATCAAGGAGTTCTTTATAAAAGGGAGTTGAAAGCTCATTTTAGAGGCTTGGTGGAGAGAAAATTGTTAATGAATTTCAGTCTCATTGAGAGATTTGAAATGATGAAATCCCTCTTGGCTTGCAATCTCTTCGTTGTTGCAATATACAGTCAAGATATTTAATGGTGTTCTCAACTAGGAAACACAATGGTCCTTAATGGAGATAATTCTGAAGGTTGAAGTTGCAATTCTGCTTGTTTGAAAAGCTAAGTAATTTATGTAATAATTGATGTGTTATTGCATGTTTTTGAATTATTGCAATAGTTGGTTTATTATTGGAAGGGTTTGAATAATTGCAATAGTTGAAGTATTATTGCAATTTTGAATAAGGGTTTCTGAATTATTGCAGTAGCTGATTTATTATTGCAATAAGGGTTTCTGAATAATGCAATAGCTGATTTATTATTTCATTTTATTGCGAGGGCTTCTAAAGGATGAATTTGAGATCATTGTTCAAATTTATGAAGATGGATTTTTAGTGTGTTCTTGTTGCATGCTTGGTATTGGCTATTTCAAATATCCTAAGTCTAAAGTCTGTATAAGGAGACACTGCTATATGTAGTGAAAACTTCACCAGTTCTCAGATTCTCCAATGTGCATATACTACAGTTTTGAGACTTCCATTAAGTGGCTCGAGCCATTGGATTGTGGGAGCATCAATATCAGGTCTTGGTACATTAGCTCTTATAATCTGTTTGTGGCTTAGTTTATGATTATCATCAGCACTGAGAAATAGAGTTCATAAGTGAATGCAACAGTTCTGTGTTTGCTGCTCTAGAATTTCAGTTCTATATTAGTCAGAAACTTATGTCTTAAACTGCTGTTATAGTCTCCTTTAATTACTGCTATGCAAAGTTATGAAATGTATGAGTCGATTAAGTCTTTTGGGGTGAAGATCTATATCAGATTCAGTCTTTGCATTTGCTTACCAGTTTGTTCTTTAATACTTCACACTAGTAAGTCACCAAGAAGCACTAGTTTTCAGTCATTGTATTGTTTTTCGAGTTGTCACCAAACTGATTTGTAATTCTGAGCAGTTCTTGTAGTGTGACCAGTCACTTGTCTAATGTTTTGATCTACCAATCTGGGTAGTTTAATTGGTGTAATCATTCAATTTAAATGTTATGAGACACACTTGTATTGGATTGGACATAATTAGTACTCTGCTCATGTTGTAATGATCAAGATTTATGCAATGTAAATGCTCAAATCAATTCATTGATTAGAAGTTCATCAGTGGCAAGGAACGTTATAGAGCATGCTTGATTGTTTTTGGTCAATTGCAAAAATTTTAGATAATATTTCATTGAGGATACTATAGTGGTATCAGAGCTTAAAATCTTGCCAGCCTGTTGGGTGTGTTATCCAGAAAATCTTAGAGTTTGGCAACAAGGTACAAACATTGAATGGAGCCTCTCAACAAAGAAGAAATCTTTCGGGAAATTTATGAAAATTATAAAGCATTGGGAGCAGATTTTCGTGCTCAGATTTCATTTGTTGATTACATGGATCTTAGTATTAAGTATGATCGGAGATTGCAAAGGAAAAAGGATAATTTGTGTGGGAAACTTTACATTGCAGGTATAAAACTTAAGGACTCATCTCAGCCAAAAGAAGTTCTTCTGAGTACTTTGGAAGAAGTTGAAGATTATCTATCCAAGGTTAGTCAATCACGTTCTAAAGTGATGAGTACAACTACGAGTCCTTTGGTGCATTCTTTAGGTAAGCCAGAATTAATGAGACATTAGGATGAGGAGATAATATTGGCGGTTGTCACTTGCATAAGTGAAATTATGAGAATTATAGCTCCTCAAGAACCTTATGGTAATGACAAAATGAGAGAGGTCATGCAGCTGATTATTGAAATCTTTGATGGGTTAGGTGACATCAAAAGCCCTACTTTCAATAAGAGGGTCAAAATTCTAGAATTGATGGCACAAGTGCATTCATGTGTTATCATGTTTGATTATGATGGTCTTATTCTCCAGTTATTCGATTGCTTCATTTCAAGAATCAGGAAACGCCATTCAGACAAGGTGAAGACGGATATGTTCAACATCCTGTCCATGATCCGAGATGAAGATGTTGATGTTTGCAAGCAGCTGCGATCTGATTTGTTAGACATTTGGAGAGGAGAGCAACATGTTTTGACTGCAACATATGATCTTTCAAGAAGATTGGTTGAGTAGGAGATTGAGAAGTTCAAGGAACATTTGACTACAAAAGAGTTGATCTCATTTGGTTTACAAGTTTTACCTTCTCTTCAGGAGGATAGCATGCCATCATTCGATGAATCAGTTGTGTGGGATGATGAACTCAAAGAACAAACGGTGCCCTCTTGTGTTTGGACACCTAATCAGAGTATTGAGGATATTTTTATAGATGGAATTAGCGCTGTCCTAATTCCAAATTAGAATGTGTGCATACATGATTTTGCAGAAGAAGAATTTCAGGCACAATTAGAAGCTTCATCATGCGAAGTAGAAGCTAGACATACACCCCATAGTCTGCACAGTTTAAGGAACCAATTGAAGATGAATGAGGATGAGATTGTGGCAGCATTATCTCATCATGATAAAATGCACAAGCTGATTGAGAATCACCTTTGGATGGTTCAATTAGAGAGAAGACAAATGGGAGTTGAAGCAGAGTCTTCTCATGATAGCTTGCAGGAAATCAAAGAAGGTATGGGAACAATGAAGACAAACTATTTGCACCTTCTTTCAGATCGTGACCACCTTTTCAATCTCGTTGAGATTTATTTAGATGCTTTGAAAAATAAAGAAGAAGAAATTGATGATCTTTGCTTACAGTTGAGCATGGCTCATCTTTCCTTACACAAAGTAAAAAATTCTATTGCAGCTACAACGGTGGTCCATGAGCTTGAGGCAAGAACCTTGGAAATTAAACAAATCATTGAAGGAATTGATGAACTCCATAGGGATGGGATGATGGATTATGACTTCAGCACTTTCCCGGTTGGAGAGGTGCAACATGTGGATAAAGATTGGAGTTGGTTTGAGGATCAATTCTCACATGCAGAAACAGGGTCTCTTGTGATGGCTAAACAAGAAGAGTCAGTTGGTGATGGATGCATTGTATTTGATCTTGAGAGGTATATGACCAAGTTGCCGATTGATTTCAGTCTATGGTTTGGAGATAGGCATGTTGGCAGCCGTATCCCAACACCATCCTCATGGGTTTTACCTCCTACTTCATTGGTTGATGGCTGTCCTACTTTGCTGGTCAGAATTCTGTCAGGTTACACTTTGAGGGAAGCGGCTGTTGGTATGGATATGAGAGATTAGGATTGTTACTTTGGAGTTAGAGGTTGGAGTGATGATGAGTTCTTACCATCCTTGGGCAGTAGAGATACCTTTCGCTCCATCCTGGACTTGATTCATAGATTACATGGTGCTGTTTTGATTTATGCCAGCAACTTGATAGATGTTGGTATATGTTTTTATGCACCTATGATGGGCGTCCTTCACATCCGTAGGAGACCACTCAATGTGGAATGGATTGTTGATGATACAGACACATCAGTCTTGGCTGTAGGTTCAGGCGTTATGGGAGATTTGAGCACAAGGCTCTACATTGGCACTTTTGAGATTGACATTGGTTAGTCTTATCAGAAGAAGATGATTTCTTCCAAGTCTTGCATGCTGGACCTTGGTGTTGTTCCAGCCTCTTTTCAAGAGATTGATGACATTCATGATGGTACTTATCTTACTCCTGAAAGTAAGTCAGAACACTTGCAGTTGCTTTCCGATAGGGTTCTTGTTAACAGAGCTGCAAGGGGTAATGATGATGTTGTTGCAAGACCAACTCATCCTGTTGTGAGTTGTGAGTCTTCTTCTGATGATGGCAATATAGGATGGGATACACATGACTAGTCGGGTATTCCATTGGCCCAGGAAGGAGAGTTTTACCTTGACTGCATAATGAGGTGTGCTCATCAGTTTACTTTTAGCCCACATACATAGAATTTGACTTTGTCCTTGGTGATGTAGAGAGGCAGGTTGAGTAAGAGGTGTTCGGGTTCACTCTAGTGTGATACATTTCCGACTTCAGGTGATGAGTCCAAGTTTTGCAAGTCTTTTACTTTGTTCTCTCCTGTAGATTGCTTCGAGAAGCAGGGATTGGAGACTTGGTACCAGTGTTACAAGACTCGGACTCGCCTCAGACTTGGCAAGCCAATTTTTGACTTGAACTCGGACTCGAAGCCCAGACTCGGTGCAAACTTGGCAAAGACTCGACATTTTCTAAAAACCCAAGAAATTCAAAGATTTTTAAGGATTTAAAACTTGTTTCATGCACCCTTTAATAAATAAACCTTAAAGACACAATAACATCATCAAATAGAAATTACTATGATCCCATACACAAACATACATCGATCACATAAGTATAAATGCAAATTTTAGCTGAAGGAAATAACACATTTAGATATATAAATATTGTCAAATGTATACAAAACTCATGGAATATGAAATCCATGGCATCAAAACAAATATCAAAACTAAAAAAGTAAGTCTATGGCTCAGAAGAGCTTGCTTTACTCATCCTAATATCACGACAAGTCATGCGCTAGTGTCTAAGATAGGTCCTAGATGATGATGTAGCCATGATATTTGCTTGTGTCTCAATGATTGGTGTGTATATTCAAGTGAGGAATTTATTAGTAAAATTTTATTGAAGCCTTCAAGATTGCATGTTTTGTTGTCTAATGTATGAAACAAGATAATCCTTGATTATGGCTTTGACTGTGAAAGATATAGAGATATGCAACAGGGGATATGTATTTTGTAGGTTTTATGATCATGATTCATCATTGGCCTATAACATGCTTAGACCTATAGTTTGATGAGGGTTTTGGGGAAACGCCCCAACGTGGTTGAGGGGCAGTGCCCCTCGCAAGGGTCTAGGGGTAGTGCCCCCAGCGGGGTCAAGGGGTAGTGTCCCTTGCGGGGGTTTGGGGGCAACACCCCTAGTAGGGTCGAGGGGCAACGCCCCCAATGGGGTCAAGGGGTAGCGCCCCTTGCGGGCGTCTGGAGGCAGCACCCCAAGCGGGGTCGAGGGGCAGTGCCCATAATGGGGTCAAGAGGCAGCCCAAATGAAGACCTTCAAAACCACACAAACCTTCATGGCGCACACCATTTAATCAAAAAAATTGTAAATGAAAGATTGCAATTTTTTTTAAAAAATTTAATTAAAATGCTTGAGTTTGGGGCACGGGACTTGGCGAGTCTATCGAGTCTCGACGAGTACTCAGCAGTCGAGTCTCTAGGACTTGCTTAGGGTCACTCGCCCTGAGACTTGAGTTTTGGCGAGTCTTGTAACACTGCTTAGTACGATTGGACTTTAGAGGTTATAAGAGTGGCACAATGAAAGTCACTTGGTGTTGAGATTGAAGGACTTCCAGTTTATCCATGGGATCCAGGTATGATATTTGAGGTGTATCAGCACAATACTTGGAGTTGGCATGACAGGGTTGATTTATAGAGTTGGGATCTAGGAATTTCATTGCTGGATGGTTGGTTTCATTGGTTGACAGAGTTTGACAACGTCTTGGGTTTTGGCTACATACATAGGTTATGGATTAGCACATGCTATAGGACCATTTGGGATCTGGGTGAATGGTGGATAGGTGCGGTTGGTTTTCCATTCTGGCTTCAGGTGTTGTGACAGTCGAGATGGTTTGGCAGTTGCGGATTGCTTGAAGGCAAGCAATCTCTGGGAAGGGAGGACTGTAATGTCCCTGTTTTCCGGCCTTTTTAAGGAATAATCATTATTTTAATTATTTAAAGTTACTAGGCAAAAAGTGCAAAGTCAAAAGGGTAATATTAAATAATCATATTGAAAGGTTAAAAAGTGACATACATTAATGATAAATTAATAAAGTCAATTTATTAATATATCTTCAAAAAGTGACTTAAGTATTAGAGAGTCACATCAAGGGGTCACATCAAGAGGTCACATCAAGGACTCATATCAAGGAGTATTAAAATATTCTTCTAAAAGCTTGTTGAACACTCTTCTTGGGTCTTTCTAAAGATCAAGGAGTTCTTTATAAAGGGGAGTTGGGAGCTCATTTCAGGGGCTTGGTGGAGAGAAAATTGGTAATGACTTTCAGTCTCATTGAGAGATTGGCTTTTCAAGGGGCTTTGAGGACGAAATCCCTCTTGGCTTACAATCTCTTTGCTGTTGCAATATACAGGCAGGAAATTTAATGGTGTTTTCAGCCAGGAAACACATTGGTGCTTGACGAAGATAATTCTGACTTTTCGCTGTTGCAATATACAGTTAGGAAATTTAATGGTGTTTGACGGAGATAATTTTGAAGGTTGAAGTTGCAAATCTACTTGTTTGAGAAGCTAAGTAATTTATGCAATAGCTGATGTATTATTGCATGTTTTTGAATTATTGCAATAGCTGGTTTATTATTGCAAGGGTTTGAATAATTGCAATAGCTGATGTATTATTGCAATTTTGAATAAGGGTTTCTGAATTATTGCAGTAGCTGATTTATTATTGCAATAAGGGTTTTTGAATGCAATAGCTGATTTATTATTTCATTTTATTGCGAGGGCTTCTAAAGGATGAATTTGAGATCATTGTTCAAATTTACGAAGATGGCTTTCTAGTGTGTTCTTGTGGCATCCTTGGTATTGGCTATTTCAAATATCGTAAGTCTGAAGTCTATATAAGGAAACATTGCTATATGTAATGAAAACTTCACCAGTTCTCAGAAGCTCCAATGTGCATATACTACAGTTTTGAGACTTCCATTAAGTTGCTCGAGCCATCTCAGTGGATTGTGCGAGCATCAATATTAGGTCTTGGTACATTAGCTCTTATAATCTGTTTGTAACTTAGTTTATGATTATCATCAGCACTGAGAAATAGAGTTCATAAGTGAATGCAACAGTTCTGGGTTTGCTGCTCTAGAATTTCAGTTCTATATTAGTCAGAAACTTATGTCTTAAACTGCTGTTATTGTCTCCTTTAATTACTGCTATCCAAAGTTATGAAATATATGAGTCAATTAAGTCTTTTGGGGCGAAGTTCTATATCAGATTCAGTCTTTGCATTTGCTTACCAGTTTGTTCTTTAATACTTCACACTAGTAAGTCACCAAGAAGCACTAGTTTTCAGTCACTGTATTGTTTTTTTGAGTTGTCACCAAACTGATTTGTTATTCTGAGCAGTTCTTGTAGTGTGACCAGTCATTTGTTTGAAGTTCTGATCTACCAATCTAGGTAGTTTAATTGGTGTAATCAGTCAATTTAAATGTTCTGAGGCACACTTGTATTGGACTGGACATAATCAATAGTATGCTCATGTTGTAATGATCAAGATTTAAGCAATGTAAATGCTCAAATCAGTTCATTGATTAGAAGTTCAGCATTTCATTCTCAGCTCATTTGCTTAATTGACAAATGCAATATGTCAAGATAAGCATAATCAGAAAAGTTAATTGATCAGTGGCAAGGAACATTACAGAGCATCCTTGATTGTTTTTGGTCAATAGCAAAAAATTTAGATAATATTTCATTGGGGATACTACATCAATGGTATACCACAAGTATTGGTAACTCAAAGGGACCCAACAAAACTGGTTTTACACCTTAGCATCCCCACAAAAACATAACTTGGAAGAATATTGATGAAGTATTGAAAAAGTTCCAAGTCGTGATGAATTTTACCATCTTGGACCTTGGATTTGGATGGTAAAAAGTTTGTAGCTGACCAAAAGATGAATTAATAATAGCATTTTGAATACATTAAAGTTACTAGTTTTCTTTTTCTTCTAAATTCTTTCTGTTGGAGAGTTTTATATAAAACCCATAGAATCATTTTAACGACTTGATATAGGAGCATGAGCCTTAGGCTGAAACCTTTTTGGCTGTGAGCCAAAAGTTGAGTGGTATCCATTCCAACAAAGTCACCCAAGACATGATCTTGGCCTCATCCCTTATTTATTGCACCTCTCAGGGATTTGAACCTTGGTGGATGCCATAATCAAGGAACATACCATCATCCTCACTAATTGTGCTCAACCAATTGAGTTACAACCCTTTGGTAAGGTTACTAGGTTTTCAAGGTTATGCCCTTCTGACTTTCTAATGTATTGACAACATTTCAATCTGCTATGAATAATATTTTCTTCCCATATCTTAAGATTTGTTTTATTGTATTTATTTATTTATTATACCCTAATCTGCAACAAGGCCAAAATGGAACATCTTCACTATGTGGATGGGTACTGCAAATATTTGAAGAGAACAAGTATTATGAAGTTGATATGTTGTTTTGGAAAGGGAAAATTTGAATAACTGGTTCACATTATTTTGATGGGAGGTGCTGATGTTGATTATGCAAAGATCAATATAATTGTGGAATGGTCAGTGCTAAAGAACATTTCCAAGAGGCTTTCTGGGTTTGGCTGGTCATTATTGATGCTTTATCAAGAATTACACCCATATAGCAGCACCTTAAGCAGATTCATTGAAGAAAGAATCATTTATATGAATGAACGAACTAAAGTAGAGTGTTGGCATTACAATTCGTACCTCTGGAGTGCGTATTGGCAACAAACAACTATGCACAAAATTAACTGCTCTTCAAATTAGGAGGAGAAACTCCCTCTTTTGCTGTTATTGCATAAAAAGTAAAGTGATCTAATTTTCGTATCTTTTTACTCAACGGCAGGGCACAAGGGTGATAAAACTCGATGCATTGCGGCTAGGGTTTTCTTTGGTTTTTGTAGGCCTTAACTACAACTATGCTAAACTATCCTACCTTCTCAAGTAAAACAGAGCGAGAGGGTGTAGGAGCAATATTTGGGGAATGGTTGGATCACTTGGGCCGACCGTCTCTCAAGAAGCATCTGAAAGCTTTGAACTATTAGATCTACGCTAGAATAAGATCTTATGCAAGCAAACACTCATATGGTAAGCTGAATCTCAGGATTCCCATGGAGGTGATGACACCTGTCCGAGGTGTAGGCTGAAATTTAGATTACTAGAAACAACAAAGAGCGATGAACTAGATAATAGGATTCTCGAGGAGGTGACGACACCTGTCCAAGGTGTAGGCCGAGATCTAGATCATAATATAACATCAAATGATAACCATTAATTTCCAAATTCCTAAGGA
This sequence comes from Sequoiadendron giganteum, assembly GCA_007115665.2. Taxonomy (NCBI): domain Eukaryota; kingdom Viridiplantae; phylum Streptophyta; class Pinopsida; order Cupressales; family Cupressaceae; genus Sequoiadendron; species Sequoiadendron giganteum. The sequence goes on along the minus strand of CM021109.1, from coordinate 374,866,868 downwards.
GGCATCGGCGCCTGTCCAAGGTGTAGATTGAAACAATAGATTATAAGAAACAAATGTTGATAGAACTTGAAACTTTGGATCAAATTGCACATTCGCCTTTTGATTTATTTCTTCAAACTTGCTCAACGATTTACAAAGATTTGGGACATCAAAGGTACAAAATCATACACAATTGTTTATCAAACCAAATAACTCTCATCCAAGAGTGAACAAATATTGACTTTCAAGCTTGTTGGCACAACGACACAACAATTTTGTGTAGTATCAAAAGTTAAAAAACAACAATGAGCATAGCTACTCTTATTTATAGAAGCTCAAAGGAGTAGGCAACCCTAAAATCTCCTTGAGTTAACACTTAGTTCTTGCCAATCTACAAGATTTATTCCTATGTCTAAAAGTAGGTAACCTAACAGTTAATTGGAAAGTCTACTTCAGTTAACTGATTCTAAACTAAAAGATAACTCCAATATACAAAGGTGTCTCCAAAATAGACATGTACAATCAGTGGAACAATGAGTTTAACTTGGAAAGAGGCATCAAGTTAACTTGTGTAATAAATGCTATTTTGGAGGGTAGGACGTCCTAACTGAGAGTTTACACCTCATCAACTGTACTTATCAACTCCTCTAACCAGTCATTGACTTCTTTTGTCTTTGGACAATTAATGCTTTGCAGGATGATGTGTTGCCACAACATCTCCTCGCCACTCACAATCTGCTCCTGGTATTCAATATTCTTTGTAGTTGTGTCATCTAGCCTTGTTGACATGATTGCGATCTTACTCAGCTTGCAACCAACAGGGTCAGTACAAAAACTGCTACGGATGAGATCCTGGAACTGTGTTTGCCTGGGTCGCAGGATATGCCACCCTCTCTGCCCTTGCCAATCTACAAGATTTATTCCTATGTCTAAAAGTAGGTAACCTAACAGTTAATTGGAAAGTCTACTTTAGTTAACTGATTCTAAACTAAAACATAACTCCAATATATAAAGGTGTCTCCAAAGAAGACATGTACAATCAGTGGAACAATGAGTTTAACTTGGAAAGAGGCATCGAGTTAACTCATGTGTAATAAATGCTAACTGAGAGTTTACACCTCATCAACTCTAGTTATCAACTCCTCTAACTAGTCATTGACTTCTTTTGCCTCTGGACAATTAATGCTTTGTAGGATGCTGATGTGTCGCCGCAATGTCTCCTCGCCACTCGCAATCTGCTCCTAGTATTCAATATTCTTTGCAGTTGCATCATCTAGCCTTGTTGACATGATTGCGATCTTACTCAACTTGCAACCAACAGGGTCACTGCAGAAACTGCTACGGATGAGATCCTAGAACTGTGTTTGCTTGGGTCGCAGGATATGCCACCCCCTCTGTCCTAGAACGCATGCCTCCGTACCTGGTATGGGTACAAAATGAATACGGCTACGATGCAACGTGGAAACCATGCCCGCGCGTGTCCAGGAAAATGCCCTAATTTAGGTCGTTTCAGATTCGTAAAAATAGGTTTTGAAAAAAAAAGCAACCTGAATCTGAAAACAAACTCCTATTAACTCTAAATTAAGTGCGATAAACTATAGTTTTTCGTTAATAAATAAGCCTTGAATTTAATAAACATTCCGTCACTGTTTGAGGCGTTTTGGCTGCACGATTTTAGCAGAGCTTTCCCTGCACGAGTTTGGGTTTTTTTCAGCTGCGTGATTTTCCTCTAGGCTGCGTGATTTTCCTTGACACTGCATTTCTTGTCTTCGCCTTGACACCTGCGATTTCCTGCACGATTCATGTCTACAAGTGTTCATTTTAGAAGTTTAAATTACTATTCTTTATATTTTAAAGTTTTAATATATTTTTAAATAATAATATTAATAAACATTTATTTTATTTTATTTTAAAATTTATTTAGATTAAAAAACATTTAAAAATTAAATAATAATATTAATAAACGTTTATTTTATTTTATTTTAAAATTTATTTAGATTAAAAAACATTTAGAAAAATAATTGTGATTTTTTGAAGTTATATTTAAATTTTAAAGTTTTAAATTTTTAGTATATTTTTAATTAATAATATTAATAAATAGTTATTTTATTTTAATTTATGTTAAAATAAATTTAGATTTAAATTATTTTAAAGATTAATTGTGAAATTATTTTTTTAAGTTTAAACTTTTAAACTTTGAATTATTATTCTTTATGATCTAAAACTCAATCCAACTATCCTAGCTGGCGGTATTTCAATTTTGTTTTGATGATGCAATTAAATTTAAATATATTTGTTTGGAATATGTAGCAATTGTGTGTCCATATTGCTGAAAATATCTGTAAATAACATACAAAATTGTGTTATATATATTTTGATATATATATGGGTTTTTTATAAATGCCATATCTTGCCGTATCCATATTAACGGTCTTGAAAAATAGCTGTATCTGTATCCGTACGCATATCTGTGTCCATGCAACTTTGGACTGTTTGTATTTCAGCTAGCTCAATGTATGCACCTCCTTCGTGCTAGTATAGGCAAGGGATAGATGTTACCAACATTCTTACGAACTTGATAACACTTGCCACGATCTGTCTGTACTCAATCAATTCTACAGAGTTTGTGTCATATGCTCTCACTTTGTATGCAAGCTTTTCTTTCCATGTGTAAAGATGTCACTTGTTCTCCTCTGTATTAATTGATTCGTACGCCATCTGCAAGTCTGAGATAGTGATCTCATCTCTAGGCCTCCTCTCTGCTATGTCTCGCTTAGACTCCTGGATCTCTGCACGGAAGTCATGGGCTCTGCACCTTAGCTAGTACAGCTTTGCAAGTATACATCGGCCCCTAATGACAAACTCCTCCACTTGATCTCTCAAGTGCTTTCCATATAGGATCAACTGACTTAGCTGATCTTGTTCTGCGGGGAGCTCCAGCATTTGCGGAAGCAAGGCAGAGATGTTTGATGTACCATGCATCAAGTTGGATATATACAGTCGTAGCTGTTGGTTTTCAGCCTTTAAGGCTGCTTTGTCTTTTCTGTCCTTTGCCATTCTTTCTTTGACGCTCACTGACGCAACTTCAAAGAGATCTGCTTCAACCTGATGCATGGTCTTGCCAAGGTTGACCTTCAACAAGGTGAAGTCGTGAACCTCTACCTCATTTGCATTTCTGTCTTTAGGTGGTGTAGTAGTCTCGATGACAATCTCATTGTCAACATTCTTTCCCACATGGACTTGCTTCTTGAGCTTCTTCTCTGGCATGTCCTGATGAACATGGTCAAATTCTGTGAAGTCCAGTTGGTAGGATGGCCTCTCTCTCTTCCTTCCTAGGAGATTCTCAAGCCAAGATGAATCTTGACTAACCTCACTGGAAGGATGGATGTTGGACCCATGAAACCCTGACGAGTGGGACTGTGTTGCAATGTCGTGTGGCAGTGAATCAAGTCAAGTGATTTCTGCAGTGGTGGCGAAATGGGAGGTTCTGCCTCCACCTCTGGTACTGCATCAGCTATAACTGTTTCCATCATTGGCTTTGTCTTAGCTGCAATTGTCTCTATCTCTAGCTCAGCTGTGTTTGTGGCTGTCTCCACATGTTCCTTTGGCTGATTTGTATCAACAACTGGCATTTTTCCCCTTGTGTGCCTTGTCATTTTGGCTCCTTTAGGAGGGTTACTCCATGTCTTCTGTCTGGGCTTAGCTCTCGACGTGGAAGGTAGTGAAGTATGAACCGGTGGTGGCTCTGTGTCGGGATTACTACTGTCCTTGTCCTTTTACTGTCCAAGTAGAGCTGGCTGTTTCTGAGAACTCTGCTTGTTCTTTCTTCAATAGACTTGCTTTCCTTGGCATACCAATCCACTCGTTGAAGAGGTTGTGAGTCAACTTGATCTGCAAAGAATGAGGGAAGAATGACTTCCCCATCATCATTGGATAAGCTTTCCACATCCTCTGACAAGAAGTCAACAATTTGTGGAAGTCTGAATCAGTTGTAGTTACATCTTCTCACTTCGAACTCATCTTCACAATTGAACTAGTAGTTCTCCATGGAAGACTTGTGTGAAGAGTATTGACCAAGGCGTGTTGCATAGTGACCCCAAGGATCGTATGACCGTCTGTCGATGAGATACTTAAGGTTAAGTCTCACCATCTCTTGGCCCATAGCCTTGGCATCAGCCGCTGTCTTGCACCTGTAAAGTCCCATCTGGAAAGGAAAGTTTGCAGCCGTCTTGCGTTTGACACGCAGATGAGAATGTACTTCGTGTAACTGCCATAAGAACTCCATGTAGACCATCTTATCTGAAGGATAGCGGGGTAACATGGCAAGATGAACCAAGTACCCATATACGTAGATGTAGGTGAAAGTGGGGAATTGGATGAACCAATCCGCCCAATCTACCATTGCTTGTTGGCCGTTGGTGATATGCGTATATGCAACTCATGATCGAGGTCTCTCATGGTGTGCATTAGGAAAAGATCATTTACTCGCTTGAAGTGCCTTTCTGCTTGAGTGAACTCGAGATGCAAGAAATGCTTGTGAACCTTTTGTACACCTAAAGTTCCCACATTGTTCAATGCTCTAAACTGGCCTTGGAAGGCGATCAAATATACAAGATATGAACACATGTGAAATTTGTGAGCCTCTAAGAAATCTGTCATCTGTTTGTGGAGCATATCATTGATCAGGGCGGGCCAGTCATAATGTTCTCTATCGCTCACGATTTTAGTGACGACATAGTACATCCATGATTGGAATTTGTTTGCCTCTTCTTGACCAGTAATACGGTTGAGTAGAGTAATCATTATTGCATATTCATCTCTAAACTCTCCACGTCTTACATTCTTCGACAAGTTGGCTCTTTTCTCTTTAAACCATTTTTTTGCCATCCTCTTATGACATTTGTCCCTTGACGTATCGAATGCCTTTTCGCATTCTCTCATAGACATGGCCAAGTTTTTCGCACATGGTGGAATGGCGAAGCACCTTTTGATATCCCTAGGCTTGAGGTTGCATATCACTCGTCCATCCACTGATCTAATTTCTCGTCTGGTAGGGTTGTAATGCTTTACACAAGCTATTACAAATTCCACACTCTGTACTGAGATGGGGAGTGACGTTGCCTCAAGCAATCCGGATTGCTCAATGTTTTGAAGTGTGCATTGGTCTATGCCTTCCAACTTTTCTAAGTTGACCTCTGGGTGTGCCCAATGTAGATCGGTGTCAACCATTTTTGGGAAGTCGTGGAGTAAGACCGTTTTGGTCTTGTATTCGACTTGGGAGAACTGCATTTTGAAAACCTTGAAGATTGACTGTGCACACGATGTTGTTCGGGCAACATTTTCTATGACTACTAAAAATAGCCTTGCCTAGTAACTTTTTACGAAAAATTCTGAGATGTGGGTTTTGTTGAGAATAATTTTCTAAACAAACCCAGAACGTCAAAAATTAGAAAAAAAGGAATTTGTCTATGGCATGCAAGAACCATTCGGTGGCAGAGGCAACGAGGCACCAAAAACGTATTTTTCTCGGAAAAAATCTAACACATGGGTTTTGTTGGTGCTTCAAAGCCAAACAAACCTAGTTTGTCTGTTTTATTGTGACTTTTTTCGGAAACCGTAAAAAATAGGGGCAGCAGGGCTACTTTTTTTGGAAGAATTTGACACGTGGGTTTTGTTAGAAATGCTGTGCTGATCATACCCAGAAGGTTATATCTATGAAAAACCTCAGTTTACTTGGACATGCAAGAAGATCTAAGACAAGAAGTTTGGAAGTTATAAACTGCCTCTCTGGATCTTCAAGAAAATCATGCCTGGAGATGTAACCTCTGATAAATTGTTCTATGCAACTTTGTTTTTGAAAACATGAAGAACGCTGAAAAACCCTTTGTCAGATCTTCAAAAACGTTGGGGAGCAAAAATATCCATTCTTGAGCTTCAGCCTGCAAAAAAAGATGATGAGCTTTAGGCGCCAATACATGATTGAGGAGTTCATCAACCTAATCTGGAGTTCATAGAGATGATTTCCACCAATTTGGGGACATTTTAGACATGAAAAGGCTTTCAAAATAGACAACTTCAGTCAACTGAGCCTAATTTTGACTTTAGGCGTCCAAGTTGAGGAGTTGAACATTTTTCATTCTTTTCTTTGCGAAGTGCCTCCATTCGATCCCTGATCCTGGTTGTTTAGTTGATCCTGAAGTGTTGTTGACAGATCCATTGCAGAGTTTGGTCAACTCTGAAGAAGTGTGCTCGGGAGTTGCAAAACATAAAATTTGAGTCTGATGCCTTGAATTCTTGGGCGCCTTTTCCCAAGAGGGTGCATTTTTCACCAGACTTAGTTTTCTGGATGTCTTTCAATTTCTCCAGTTTGACCTTCAGTGCTTTGATCTGAGATTCCCAATGATTGATGATTCCGGTGAATGTGCTGAGATATGGAACAGATAACTAATTCAGTACCAGAAAGAATTATTGGTGTTGCAAGTTTTGAAAGTTGGTTTAGGGGTCTCAAAAGTATGGGCACCCCTGGCCAGCAAGGGCGCCTTAAACCTTTTGCACTTTAAATTCCACCATGCAAACTTTCACGAACTGCCCCAGTTTGATCTCCGTCATCAGATGTTTGATTTATCTGTTGACTTTGTTGATGGTGTCATCACCGAGATTGATCAAGATGGAGGACATCTTGGAGGTCATGAGGCTTGCAAACTGCATCTGATTGCCCAAAAAGCTGGGCACCTATTTCTAGGAAGGTGCAATTTCTTTAACACTTAAGCCAATTCTTCGTGTCCTTCATCTTGCCTTCACCTTTGGTGTTTTCTGCTTGATCTTTGTCTGTGAATGCTTGATAAGTCCTGTGAGTGTGCAACTGGATTGGTCGTGGAGCTGAAAGGATGCTAAGCAGATGTCTTGAAGAAAGCAGTTGCTAAAAAGTTCAACAGGTGACTCAAAATGATGGGGCAGGGGCACTTTTGCCTTGATGTGCATTGATTTACCCTCCGTTTCGCGTGCTCGAATGATCAATACTTGCCGTCGTTTGATGTGTCTCGCAGACTAGTGAATAGGTTTGTTGCAAAGTTGAGTTGATCCCAGGGAGATCACTTGAAGGTAAGCTTGCTCAAAAATGACATCTGGATCATCTCATTCTTGGGCGCCCCTGAGCTACAGGGGTGTTTTTTTTCATGTTTGACTGCCATTTTTGATGATACTTGCTTTCAACATCTCTATCTTTGCCTCCGTTTGTTGGTGATCGATGAATCGGGTGTGCTTGCTTGGCGATGTGTTGGAAAGCCAACAGAATCACGAAGGAGATGACTGTCTAGACAAAACTTGATGACTGCCTTTGATCTCTTGAATTCATGGGCGCCCTTGGCTAGCAGGGGTGCTTTTGGCTGCAACTTCATCATTTCTTTGAAAGTTCTCACCTCTTCAAATTTCCCGTTCGCTGTGTTACCAACTACGTTGATCACCGCCGTTGACAACGCGAATGCGTTCACCGTAGCAATTTCTTTCACGGTGCTGTGTGCACGGGTGCTTGAGAAATGGCTAAGGCATTGACTATGTGGCCTCCTTCTAGTAGTAAGGCGTACATTCTCCAGACTTAGTCAAATTTTCAGCATTTTTCACTTCTGAAAATCCCCTCCGTTGCAGAGCATCTTTTCAAGCATCTGTTGCCATGGATTCTTCGTTGAAGCTTTTGAGGCTTAGATTTCGACACTTGGTACTGGCTATTCCTCCATTAATGACTGCGGAGGTCCTAGCTTTCTTTTTGAAAAATGAAAATAGACCCACCAGAGTAAAACGAACGTTTTGGTGATTTTGACTTGACCAGTGTGACCGTGAAGTCAAATTATCCTATCAAAATCATTTTCAATCATTTCTAGAAAGGACCTATTTTTAGGGTTTTTCTAAAAACAAGGGTTTGAAACCCTAATTTTTAAATTTTCAGAAATTTGCAAGTATCTTCTTTGACACAAACCCACAAAAGCCTATGTTTTGTTTGACCTAAAACGGACTTTTGACAACAATTTCACATGATTTAGATCATTTTAAGCAAAATGCCTTATTGAAGCAAAAATTTATTATGGGTATAACATAGAGCTTTCAAAAACTATTGAAGGAATTGTTTGTAATGTCCCCAATTTAGCCCTACGCTCTTTAGTTGGATTTAGCTTATTTCCGGAACTTTAGGCTAATCAGTTGAGCAAATTAGGGTTTCCTATTTTATCAGAGGTTACAACTTGGTTTTTGGAGGCTCGCATGCAGGATTTTGGAAGTGAGCTTTAGGGAGCTTTCTGGGTTTTTAGAGAGCTTCAGGATGTGGTGACATGCATGTTATGAAAATGATATGCATTTCTGGCAGATACCTTGCATGCAAGAAAGGTTTCTGGATTTTTTTGGGTTTTCAGAGAGCTTCAGAATGGTGTAACATGCATCTCCAACTGACAACCTTTCCAGACACTTACTATTTTTAGTAAGCCATGATGGCTACATGGTTTGTACTCAAGGGCGTTTGGGAACACTTACTATTTATAGCAGTTTGCTATTTTTGGTGAGTTCTATTTATGGTAGTGTCAGCCTAGTAGCAGCTCAATCATCTCTAGTCATCTTTCTATTTCGGGCAGTGAGGCAATACAGTTTTGGCATTTGCTTCTCTCTCTCTCTCTCTCTTGGAGCTAAGTTTCAATACTTAGTCAATTTTCAGTTGTGGCTTTTGGACCCCATGCCTAGTGGATGACTTTAAGTTGTTTTTAAAAAGGGGCCTTCAAGTGGACGTCCAAGTGAGGAAATTAATATCTTCATTAATGTTTTAAAATGCTCTTTAAGTTGGACGCCAATGAGGGAGATATGAAAGTACTTTTAATATTTTAAAATTACATTGTGGAGATGGGCGTCCCTTTGAGGAAGTTGAAGAGTTTTCTTTTTGGAAGTTACAAGTTGATTCATTTGCCCATTGAAGCTTATTTAATGATGCCTTGCTCCTTGATTCTCATCTTTGGAAATTTTGATAACGTTATGCTGCTGAATCGAATTCAAAGCTACTTTGAGGAGATCCCTCTTAGCATTCTTACTTCGTCATTCTTCGGGTTTGAAACGATAGCTTCCTAGATGGCTACTGAAGACCGTGCTTCACTCGGGAGTGCGGATAGAGCTTATTCATGATTGCTATAGCAGATTGCTGTTGTATAATCTGTTATTTCTGATTATTATAAGCAGATTGCTGATTTATAATCTGTTTATACTATTGTTGGAAGTGCTAGCTAAAGCACATTTCTGTTCGTGGCTTCATCAACATATTTTATTTGGTTCTGGGTATTGGTGCCAGCTGTGCAACTATGGAAGGCACCCCTATTCTCCATAATTCAGAATTTAATATTAAGTTTCTGATTTTTAAGGTGAAGTTGACCTCACCTGGAGGCTGTACCATTCATCTTGGTTGCATTGGGATTCGTGCCGCTAACAGTTGTGGATTTTAAAGGTGTCCTTCTGCTGTACTTTGGACGCCTAGCTTCCAAGATTCATCTACTTTCAGTCTCATGTCAATCAGGCTTCGTTTGGCAAAAATATGAGCATAATGGTGAATTCTCATCTTGCTGGTCTGATTTTCTGTATTTACTTTTTCTTATCAGACTTGTTTATTTTCTGATATACTATTGATTTGAGCTCAATTTCTATATCATTCACATGTTGTATCAGTTAGAGGTTTACTCTAACTCCTTGTGGCTTTGATTGAATAATTCTATGATTTGTGCAACTGAAACTTAAAGTTGGTTTAGTAGTACTAACAACTGTTATATTTATTGCTGCATTTTAAATATTTGTAGTTACTCCCACTGAAGAAGTGGTTGAGTTAATAATTTTTACTTTCAGCACTTGTTTACTTTCCCCCACTGAATAAGTGGTAGTGTGGATTTATGGTTGGTTTGCCGCCTTATATATTGTAATAACTTTGCTCCCGTAGAATAAGTGGTTGAGCTTTATAGTCGGTTATCCGCCTACTCTTTGTGTTTCCAGCTTTTACTTTCCTTCATGGTTAGCTAGCCGCCTAGCATATTTTTATTTCATTTCTAGTTTGGTAATGATCCCCGACACCGTATGCTCTCACCTCGCCCACATTGGGATCTTGGTGATCAAAAGGTGAAGGGTTACTATTCCTGCTGATTATCATTTGGAGCTAATGGTAATCAGTGGTGTTTTGTGCTGATAAAATACAAAAAAAATTAAGGGAGAATATTACATTGTTATTGATCAAGTGCTTGTTACATTGGTCTTTTCCATGTTTTTCATCACTAAATGTGATGATCGGGATCAATGATTGGTGAAATAATTATGCCAGAATTTCATCCAATAGCCTTTGAGAGATGCAAACTCAAGCCAGAGGAGAAATTGTGATCCGCATATCACAAAGAGATGCTTGCCATTATGCATGGTTTGGTTAAGAGGAGGAAAAAACTACAAGTTAGAAAGTTTCTTGTCAAGACCATGTTAAGAACCAGATGAAGAATAAAAACAGAAACACAAATCAAGCTTGGAACAAGAACACAATCACAACACAGTGATTTACCCTAGAAAACCCCAAACCGGGGAAAAAACCAGCAATGAAGATCTTCATATTAACCCTCAACCCCAACCGGGTTGAGCCTGGAGGCTTCAGCCAACCACACATACAATGGAGTCACCAAGCCATTATATAAATTTCCATACATGCAAAACCATGGGCTCAAAACCATGAGCTCAAAAACCATGGACCAATACAACTAGCACAAAACCATGTGCTGAAGACCACTTATGGTTAATCCACTAACTCTAACCCAAGAGCTAGTTTAACCCAACAATCCCCCCTTTAAACTCGGTCTTGGGGTTAGCACCAAACCCCCCTTCCACAAGCACATACAAGGCCTTTCCTTTCAAGGATCGAGCAAGCCATACCAGGTCTTACAACCATCAGCCCATATACATGTATAAAAATTTACATACAACTCCATTACAATCTTGTTCTTGCTATAGCCAACATGCTTACAACAGCAACCACAATCAATCTTACACAGACCTACTCAACCTTCTTCCGGGAGCCAGAGCGTTGAGGCACATGCTCAAACCTTCTGTTTCAGGAAGAATATCAGATCGAAAATAAATGTTGCCTTATCTCCACACGCTATGAGCAAAGGATCAATCTTCAATCGATTCCTTCAAACTTCCTCAAGCTTGTCAGGCTAAGAAATCTTCACAGAAGAAATACCCAGAACCTTAAACATCAAGAATTCTTACATGCATCAACATGCAAGCACATGCAAACCGCATGCGAGTCCATGCAAGTACATGCAACACACATGCAAGTACATGCAACGCACATGTAAGTACATGCAACTCACAAACCTGCACATGCAAGCAAAAAGAAAATCCTAAAACCTTGCTCTGATACCACTTGTTAAGAATCAAATGAAGAATAAAAGCATAAACACAAATCAAGCTTGGAACAAGAACACAATCACAACATAGTGATTTACCTTGGAAAAGCCCAAATCGGGGAAAACCAACAATGAAGATCTTCATATTAACCCTCAACCCCAATCGGGCTGAGTCTAGAGGCTTCAACCAGCCACACATACAATGGAGTCACCAAGCCATTATATAGACTTCCATACATGCAAAACCATGGGCTCAAAACCATGAGCTCCAAAACTATGGACCAATACAACTAGCACAAAACCATGTGCTCAAGACCACTTATGGTTAATTCACTAACTCTAACCCAAGAGCTAGTTTAACCCAACAGACCAACTATGATAGTCTTAAGCATTGAGTCCAATAGAAAACCTTGCCCACTAAACTACAAACATGGATATTGGTTCCAGCATAAAAACTTAGCCATTGAATTGCAGAAGTGGATATAAAATATTTTTAAAAGTTTTGCATAATAAGGAGAAATCTAATATTGCTACAAATGCTCTATGTTGCGGGGACGAAGAAAACATGCTAAGGTTCAATCTCAACTATAGTCTTGAAATGGATTGAGGATGTAAGAGTAGAATCCATCAAGAGATGATGATTCTAATAAAACTATTGATCATATAGATAAGTATCCAATCAATCTTTTTTAGAAAAATGATACATTATGGCTCAAAGTTTGCATATATTTGCCACAAATGTCAAAGTTTAAGATGAAAATATTGATAGAGAATCTCGACTCACCAGCTTCTTGAAATGTTTGTTTCCTTTAAAACCTACTACAATGCATGCCAACTTTTATTGGAAAGGAATCAGCAATGGTATATAAAGAATTATGTTGCAGAATGAGACACTTGCGAATGAATAAAAAGTCACTTGCCAAAAAACTCACTAGTGAGTTTCATGTAGGCGACTCATAGGAAAACTTGCCAAACTCAATGAGTATGAGTCAATAACTTAGCTTACAACACCTTTGACTCTCAGCGGTAGAAAAATCCCAAAAATCCCCCTCATTTTTGGCATTTTCTCCTTTGTACTTTTGACCTATCAGCACCTTGAGTAGATTGTGTTCATTTTCAGGGGATTTCTTATTGATTCCAGAAATCATGGACCGATTCAGTGAATTTATTGACTGCACTTTAGAGGTAACTTTTTGAAGTGTCAATAGAGGCTTCATTGGATGATTGTGATATGCTTGAGGATTGTATCATTCCTCAATAGGGTTTGTTATCATCTAGTTCAATGGCATCCACAAAGCCACTGGAAACTTTTGTTGCAGAATAAATTTGTAAATTATAATGATATGACACTATAATGCGCATTGAACTCATTTTGTGATCTATAAAGGAAGGGAAAACTACGTATTAGTTTTTTGAATTCACTTTTATGCATGTTTTAAAAGATTATTTTACAAATTTATGTGTTTTTTAAAGTTTAGAAATTTCACCAAGTCCTGAGTTTGAGTCAAATTTCAGGGGTATTGAGTTTTTACTCGAAGTTTTTTGAACTATGCTTCACACCATCCACCAACTAATTGTAAGATTGAAGTTTCTTTATTCCAAAAGATAGAATAAGTTGTTGTAATTGGTAGAATGGTGGTATAATACCACTTCTTGTATGTCCTCCAATATGACTTCATTTGCAATCCATTTATGATTGTGAAACACCAGGATTTCATTGGCACTATGTTATGTCCCCTTCTCAAGCACAAGTTTTCTGATAACCCTTAGCCTACTTTTTATAATTTTTTCCATAGGCTATTGTGATGATAAAAAGGGCAAATTAATTGAATAATTAAATATTTAAGTTGTCGAAAAGTAAAAAATTAAAAGACAACTTTTGTTTAAATTATTTAAAAAAGTGTTTTAAGTAATTATTTTGAATGTCGCTATGAAAAGATAATTGATATTCATAATTACTTGATTACAAAAGGAGATGAAAGCTCCTTATAAAGAAATTTACAAGACGATGTTTCTAAAAAGAAACAATTGTAAACCGAAGCAAATTAAAACAAAAAACAAAAAGAAGCTAAAACGAACTAAAATGCAAACGAAAGTTACTAAATGTTAACTAAGTTAACTCATGACTAACTAAAGCTAAGATGACCATTAATATTACATTTAATATTTTAATACCCTCCCTTAATGGTCATCGTACAAACAAAAAATAAGTCTACCCATAATCTTCTCGAAACATATCATCGGTATCATTGGTGACTGATAACTGGAGAAGCATAACCACCTTGCAATTACAGATCCTTTCCTGTAGAACAATCAAATCAAGACATCGACACTCGAAAACTGTGAGCTTCCTCTGCTTCTAGGTAGTATAACTTTTCCCATTGAACCTCTGCGTACTTTCCAACATGACGTTGGACAAAGCAGCCATCCCTCCCATTTTCCAAAAATGAGGTAACACTGTGATCAGCTGGCACAAACCCTGGACAATCAGTTGGCACAACTCACGATTTTTCAAAAAAAGTCTTAAAAGAGGCTCAAAAACTATAAGATTTTCAGAAAAACCTTCAAAAACTTTGAAAATGTAAGATTTTTGTAGAGAAAACCTTTGAAAACTTGCAAAATTTTTATAGAATGTTTTTTCAAAAACTCTTTTAGCAATTTTTCAAAAACTTTTTGCATAATTTTTATTTCTCAACCAAAAAACCCTGTCAAAAATTGGTTCAAAAAACAACCCTTCAGGCTGCCATGAAAACACGATTTTCAGGAATCCCGCCAAATAGAACCCTTAATTTTGCAGACTTTGCACAAGAAAAAACCTTCAAACAAATCTTGTTAGAAACAGGAACCAAAAACCCACGAACTATTGAAAGGCAGTCTTCAAAACCCTAGTCAAAATAAGAAACTCCAATGCATAGCAGACACATCCAAGGCAGACCCGCGATTTTGCAAAAATCGCGACAACAATGCAAGAGCTGCGATTGTTAGCCCTCAAAAATCCGTTATAAAGTGCAGAGATGTCATGTACGGTCACGCATTGGAAATGAACACCAAAAAGGCGCGAAAAATCTTTAAAAAAGCATCCGAACAGAAGAAAACTGAACTCAGAAGGAAACATCATTAAAAACACATGTAGACACCAAAAAAGCCCTCGCACGGATAGTTCCAAACAGTCGCAGCTCAAAAAACGCGAAAATCATAGAACCCGTGAACAAAAACAGAGAAAATCACGCGATGCTAAACAAACACCTCACAAACAGGCGCAAATTTCAGAACCAAAAAATCACGAGAAAAAAATCCGCCTCAAAATTTCTTTGCAAAAAGTTCGACAAATTTTTGTGAGACGAAAAAAAACTTAGATTTTTTTTCAAAACTTCCTCAAAAATCTTCAGTAAAAAATAAAATTTGATTTTAAAAAATTTCTCACTAAAATTCTTAAAAAATTTCTTTAAATTGTTTATTTAAAAAAAAAAACAGCTAATCATGTTTGAGCTTGAGCTCTAATACCATGAAAAGATAATTGATATTCATAATTACTTGATTACAAAAGGAGACGAAAGTGAAATATACCGGGCAATTTTTTTCTTTTTCACAACCAAGTTCACCCATTAACGTTAATGAAACCATTAGCATGCTCGAAAGGGGATCATTAGCATAATTGAAACTGCTGGAAAGTAATAGAAAGAAGTTGCAATCACTCTACCACTTATTCAGTGGGAGGACTGGAATTAGAAAGTACAATGCTGAAAGTAAATATGCAACTCGACCACTTTTCAGCGGGAGTGTGTTGACAGCTCAGCTGATCAACAATATGTAAATGCAATACCAAAGTAACTAGGCGGCATGCCAGCCTCTTCCACTTTTCAGCGGGTGGTACATGAAAGTAAATACTAAAATGAAAGACTGAGGCAATGCCAGTCTCTTCCACAAACGTGGGAAATATGAAATTGCAAGAATTAAAATGGCTGAACAGTACTACTGTAGCAGTGTTACAATATGAGTTTCTCCTGCAAATATCACTGTATTTGAAATGCCTCAATGCTGCAATGAAGTATTATATCTCTCCTATCATCAAAAGACTCGATCCACACTAAACCCAACCCCAAAGGCAAACTTTTACAATCTGATTTTGACAGACCAGCAACTGGAAATGCACAAACCAGCAACTAGACAACCCTCTAAAATGCTCATAACTCTCTCATAACTACTCCGAATGACATGGGACCAAGTGCAATGAACTCCTAGGAAGATGGCGACCAATTTATGACCAAGAAATAGCTGCAACAACTACTCAATGAATTATCTAAACATTTGCCAGGCATGATGAAGTAGAATGACCTCAAGAGGGGCGACTTCTGCAAAATAAAATCCAAATCTGCATATTAAAATCTGAAACTCACCAAAAGGGGACACCCAAGGATGACAATGACAAATGCAAACTACCCAGAACAAAATAAAAGTTATTCTATGACTTATGAATAAAAACTACTTTCAGCTATGCATAACCAGCAACTACAAAAGACTCAAAACTTCAGAAAACTCCATCTCAAGTGCTCAATCTGTTCTCAAGAGTCAAGAACAACCATAATCTTAACTAGTTGCTATCTTTCAAGCAAGAAGTCAAGCCAAGGCTAGGAGGTATGCTTTCCTCGAAGCTATTCACTCACCATTTCGGCAGCATAACAATAGTGTAGACATAAGATAATGAACTAAGAGCCCAATGCTCTTATTTATAACATTTCCTGCTCCAAATTCAAATTCAATCTCCCTCCAAATGGACGCCAAAACCAAACTCAAATTCACAATGCCCATTTGTGTCATTTGCATTTCATTTCTCCAAGTCGTCCTCCTCCAAGAAGTATTATACTTTATTAAAATGTCAATAAAGTATATTATGGCGTCCAAAATAATAATAAAGTGAAACACTTTATTAAATTGAAATATAAATATAATTGACCACTTATTTCTCCAAGGCGTCCAAACATGCCTTTTAAATATTTCACTTAAAATAATATTCTCATCAAATATCAAACTTGCCGAAATAATCACCTCAAATGCTGGAGACCAACTGACTATACTGCCTTGCCCGAAATAGCCATAATACCAAGTTGTTGAAACACTGCCAAAATTAGCACCAAAGGTGTTGGAGACCAAAGTGCTCAAATTGACTTGCCCGATATAGCCATTGAATTGAACTGCAGAAACTTTTTTAAAAATAGTACTGCTAAAAATAGATCTTACTAAAAATAGCATACTACTAAAAATAGTAAGTTGTTCCAAACTCATTTTAACCACAATCCGAGCAGCTGTCGTACTTACTAAAAATAGTAAGTCCAGAAAAGTTCTCTGATTCAGTTGCATGTCACGCTGTCGCGAAGCTCTTTGAAAACCCAGAAGGAATCCAGAATCTGAACTGTAAAACTCCAACATGCAACCGTTGTAACTTACTAAAAATAGTAAGTCCGAAGAAGTTCTCTGATTTAGTTGCATGTCACGCTGTCGCAAAGCTCTCTAAAAACCCAGAAGGAATCCAGGATCTGAACTGTAAAACTCCAACATGCAGCCGTTGTAACTTACTAAAAATAGTAAGTCCGGAGAAGTTCTCTGATTCAGTTGCATGTCATACCACTATGAAACTTTCTGAAAACCTAGAAAGAATCTCGCAACCAAACTGCAAAACTCCAACATGCAAACCCCTGAATCCTCAAAAGAAACCTCCAAGCAGCTGGAAACCCAAATTTTGCCATTGACTAGCCTACGGCCATTCAAGGATAGGCTATTATTCACTGGAGAGTGCAGTGCTAAAAATGGGGACATTACAGTCCGCCCTTCCCAAAATTGCTTGTCCTCAAGCAATTGCACAACACTACAACGGATCCCAAGGTCCCATGTCCATCTCTGTAAAGACCCACCATGCTGATGCTGCACCATTCTGATCACATCAGTGAAAACCTCATGCCAAAATTGCACTAACCACCCTTGTAACTCCAAAATGTTACCATCGATGAAACTCAAACTGAGAAGTCTGGAAAGACTGAAATCAATATCATGCAACATGTCATGCCCAAAAAACTTTGAGTCATCCATAATAGCAATGCCACTGTCTATCACAATCCTACGCAATAGGGAATATAGACTACTCAACTCAAAACTGCAATCCTCCGCATATCTCCTCAAGGTGTCAAGTAGAGCCACGAGTGCAAAAGTGACATCTCCAAATCTTCTTGCAAAGAGGAAAGCAATCCTTTGTAAGAGCTCAACGAACTCATACCCATCACTCCAAATGGAGTCACTATGTTTCAATTGAATTATCATGGTACAGCCGTGAGGACTATACAAATTTCTCATATTTCCAACGTCGAGAGTTTCAAAATGTAAAATCAAAGCATGTGAAAGTTCACTGTCCTGACCCAAAATTGGGAAGGAACTAACAATTTTTGTTTCACAAACCTCCAAAGTGGCTGGAAAACATACAAGAGCAATCGCCAACTGAAAACTACCACTTCTTAGATAAGAAGTAATGAACCAACTCTCCAAAATATGAGTAACTCCCCATGAAAGTTGGCTGGTCTGCCTCCAACCGGCAAGCTCATGTCTAAAAAACTGCCTTTGTCTTCGCCAAGGATCACTCCCAAGAGCAACCAACCGTTCATCTTTCCATCCCATACTCAAAATTTCTCTCCAATCCATTTGTTGATGAACAAATGGGACCTTCAAGTGGCTGGTAAGGAAGGGGACAGCACCACAAAATCTGATAATTTGATCCTTATCCCTCCAAAATTTCTTCTTTCCACAAGTAATAAGCCCTATCAACCCATGTTAAAAATCCCAAGCATGGATACCCAACTGAAAGTAATCTCCAACACACCGGAAAGAGAATTCAACACATCTCCAAGTGCGGGTCAAAACCAAGTGCACACTTACGAAATTGGCTTTCCCCCTAGTGAACCTCTGAAACCAACCCATGAAAGCATTCCCATCTATGGAGCATAAAACAAATGTTGTCTTCAATCCCAACTCCAAAAATGGACTAGTATGAGCCAAAACATCACTCCACCCAAGGGATGGATTGTCAAGAGTGCAAACACCAAGTTTAGGTCCATCTTTTTTCCCTACTATATGAGTAGCAAATCTTTATTCTTCACTCCTTGCTGCTGTAATGAAGTTACCAGCAGCTACCAAGACTCGTCTCATCAACACCTTGATGTCAAAGATGCTGAAATTATTTTGTTTCAACACTTCCCATGTGGAGACTTCATCCTCGAACCCACTTATGCATTCGTTATCAAATTGCCTTGGAAGATTATCCATCAAAAAACATGGCACATCCTCATGGAGTGATATCAAAGCATCCATAGATTGGAGTTTATATTCGACCTCATGCTTGGTCTCTTCACTACATGCCTCTTCTTCCAAATCGAAGAGAGGATTATCATAAGTCGCTTCAGCACCCACTTCAAAGAGAGGATTGTCAAAAAATTGGAAGTCAACCCTTTCCTCTTGCTCACTTCCATCTTGCTGAACCAAATCTGCACACTCAACTTCTATTTTTCTTGTGAAACCTTCAAGATCAAACTCCTCTCGAAGACTATCAAGCTCTCCAATTACTTGCTTGATTTCTTCAACTCTTTGCTCATTCTCTTGCTCTCTGAAAAGTTTGAAACCAGCTAGTTGCCTCTTTACCTCCATTAATGCCACTTGAGTATCTTCTAGCATGGCATTTGTTGATTCGAGCTCAAGAGTAAGCTCATCAACCCTTCTCTCTTTTCCTTGGAAAACACAAATGGTTTTGTTTGCAATTTTGAAGGCATGATCTCAATCTTAAATCAAGTGTATGTACGTTGATTTCAATGTCTCCATGGAATCTCTGATAAGTTGCAAATTGGGAAGAGCAACTTCATCTTTCACTCCTCTTCGTCTTTCTTCAAGTTGAGCCTTCTAGTAGAGTTCTTCAACCAAATTGTGTGTGCGATCAAACAGAGATAGAGCTTGCACTTCCTTATCAACAGACACCTTGAATTGGTCTTCTAGCTCCGCTTCCACTTCACTGTCTCCATTATCAAACGATATGACAACCTCCAACTTGATCAATGAATCATTATTGATCGCTGTTCCAAAAGTTTTTGTAGCAACATACTCTTCTTTAGTGGCTGCAACCACTTCAAAGGGATCATTATGGAACTTTTCCAAGCAATCTTCTTCATCAAAGACACCTTCTCCTTTAAAGGCCTCCTCATAGCTTACATTGCATTCTGATTTTTGATCTTCATTAGGATCAAAGGGAAATTCATCCCACACGGGTTCTTTGTCAATGCTAGGTACCTTCACACTTGGATCCCAAGTGGTAAGAGGTTGATTGTTTTGATCAAAAGGAAAGAGCTTTTTGTGCTTCTCTTGGAGTGCTGACTTTTTGAATAGGTCACCACCCAACTCACATAAACTGATATCTTCATAGACACCTCTCTCCAAGGGCTTCATTTGATGCTCAAACCCAAGACCTCCCTTGACACCATCATTATAATGAAGCAAGGAATCATCTAAGCAAGTTGTTTTGAGAACTTCATCATCTTCATCTTCAATGGAACCCTCTTGAATGAGTAAAGCACTGATTTCTTCATGTGGGACTTCATGGGAAGTTGGGACAGCAACAAGAGGAAAGTTATCCATCACCAAATTTTCAACAAAAGGAGATACCAATACATCGGAATCACTACCAACAATATCACCATGATAATGACCATAAGCTGGTTCAAGGACAACACTAGCTTTTTCTTCATCGGACTCTTCTTCAACGAACTCATTCCACACAACAGTATTTCCAACATCTTCATTGGGACTCAAGACTGTTGTTATGTTTTTTTCACTGAACTGATCCTCATCACTTCCTATCACATGCACGACTAAGGAAGTATTTTGAAGTTCTTCCAAACACTCTTCAACTGTCAGAGAATCTTCAACTTGCTTACTTGTGGGCTGCAACTCACAAACAGGAACTACTTCTTCCTTCCTCGATCCTCCAACCAAGGTGTGTTCTACTTCCCTTTTAATCTTTTTCTTGATGTAGTTGACCATATCCGATTTTCTAGGATTCATAATCATCACACAATTCAAATAGCAGTCAAAAGAAACATCGTTCTTGAAATCATCTGGCATGCTCTGATATTCCTCATGGAGTATGGAAGCCTCATGTTCACATTGCCCCTTGAACTGTTCGGCATATCTAATGAAATCCATTGTGGCAATACTAAATTTTTTTGTTATCCCAACAGGATGGCAAGATCTTGGCTCTGATACCACTAAAATATACCGGCCAATTTTTTAAAAAACATTCCACAACTCAATTCATCCATTAACGTTAATGAAAACTCAATCCAACTGAAGGGAACCCTTTCCTCTGATCAACCCAGATCCCAATGCGGGCAAGGTTGAGAGCATACTCGAAAGGGGATCGTTAGCATAA
>CM021109.1:374725388-374845930 GCA_007115665.2 Sequoiadendron giganteum | reverse complement strand
GGGCGGACTATAATGTCCCCTTTTTCACGTGCATCAGAGTTGGGGGATTAGCCTATTTTCCTGACCCTCGTAGGCTAATAGTTCTGGATAGAGGGTTTTTCAGACGGGCACTTGGTCGTCAAACTTCAGTGTTGATCTTTGGAGCATAGTGGCAGGGTGAATTGTGGCATTTGGCATGATACTGGTGCTTAATCTAATGATATTCACCTTTTATTTCACCATCCTCGGCCTAGGGACCATGTGTTTTAATATGAAGGGATCACTTTCTATTTTTAAGTTACTATTCATTTCTAAAGCGAAAAATGTTATAACTTAAGTGAATAGTGTTCACTTTAATGAATAGTGTTTCCTTTGTAAATTTGTAAAAGGCAAGAGAGAAATTCGAATTGCTTCATTAGATGATCATTTTGGCTTGAAGAAAACTTGGGAGTGAAGCTTGGAGGAAGAAGGAGGCTAGGGTTTCCTTATTTCTTGTAGTGGGTGAGCCTGGTAGGGCTTGGTTCTTCGTTTGGAGCTGCTTGAGGGTGTGAAACACCACCTTAAAGTTGCTGATCTGTATTTTGCTGCTTCTTTGCAGATCTACTTGTTGGTTTGCAGGTTGTTTTGAGCTTGGGTGTGAGTGTTTCCAATTGCCGTTGTCTCCAATCACGATTATACAAGAGCTGTTCGTGTTTGAGAAGTTTTTGGGACTGTTTTTTGAAGCTATAGCTAGCCGCTTTTTCTTGAGGGTTAGATCAGCAAAAGAAGAAAAGAAACGCCTATCTTGAGTGGTTGCAACTTCACCCAAAGGGGGCGCCCTTACCCTAGGAAGCTTTCCATTACGGTTTTTGGTGGGAGAAGTTCATCTTTGAAGAGTAATCAGCATTTCTTTGGGCGCGGGTACTGTAGCAAGTCACTATTCATAGTGAAGTTTGGCTATAAATTAAAATGCAGTCTAAGATATTGTTAGCTTGAAATCTGATGTAAGTCATATGTTGTAAGTTCCTTATTATGTAATGAAGAAACTATATTTAGACATTGAAATGAGCAATGTACTCAAGTTATTCCATTAGCTTAGTTTATTTGAAGCTTTCATGGTATGCGTATGCTCTTTATGTATCATTCTAGTATTTCTAGCAAACAAACTCAGAAGCACAAAAAGAGAAATTAAACCAAAACAAAATCAGACCTACGAAACTCAGTGAAAAACGAATCAGCCGAGTGTTGGAACATCACAGAGATCAAGCAGAGTTATTCAAAACAGTATACTCTACTTGGATAGCAAGAAGACAAGGAGAGCAGTCATGCCAAATACAAAGCCGCCACCATTGGTATCTTCACTACCATCCTCGTAAAAACAAAAAGAAAAGAAAAGGAGCAACCCTCCTAAAGGAAACAAAGTGTCTGATAATTCAAAAGGGAAGGCACTTGTTACAGAAACACATGTGGAGGTAGCCACAAATACAGTTCGGAGCATGCTAGAGCTAGAGGTACAGCCTCTTTTGCCATCGCCAACACCACAGCAGCCTCTAGTTCCGATTGACATTGACTTGGAACTAGACTCGCCACCATGTAGCAATACGTCTACACATTCCCACTCATCAGGTTTTCCTATGACTAGCACCAACCTTTCCAGTGAGATTAGTCGAGACTCACCTTGGCTTGAGAGTCAACTGGGCAAGAAGAGGAGGCAGCCATCCTACAAACTAGACTTCTCAGATTTTGATCATGTCTACCAAGACACACCAGATAAGAGAATAAAGAAGAAGGTTCATGTAGAGAGGAACGCTAACAAGGAGATCATAATAGAGACTGTTGCACCCTTAGAGGACAAGAACTTGAACGAGGTAGAAGTTGAAGACTTTGATGTGATAAAGGTCAACCTTGATAAAAGTACACGCCAAATGGAGGTTGATTTTCTTCAAGTTGCAACGGATAGCATAAAGGATAGAGTCATGAAGGACGGAGAAGACAAAGCAGCCCTCAAGGCTGAAATCCAGCAACTTCATCAATATATCTCTAACCTCATACATAACACTAAGAATGTCACCGCCTTGCTCCTACAGATGCTAGAGTTACCAGCAAAGCAGAATCAGCTTAATTAGCTGGTTGTATATGGGAAGCGCCTGAAAGACTGGGAGGAGGATTTTGTCACAAGGGGTCGATTTGTGCTTACAGAATTGTATCAATTGAGGTATAATGCCCGCGAACTCCGTCTGTAGATTCAGGAATCAGAGCGACAGCTGGCGGTTGACAAACCAAGAGATGAAATCATGATCTCTCATCTGAGGACGGCATATGACTCAGTCACTAACGCAGAAGATAAGGAAGCTATTTTTACTTGGAGAACACAATTAATCTTCAAGGAAAAATACAGGAGACAATGGCTTCAAAGTTGGTTGAGAGCAGAGAACACGTGACTAGTGCACTTCGATACGTGAGAACTTTCGTATCCCGAGTTCCTCGCCAGGATCAGTGTGAGGGTGGTGAGTACGCTGAGCTTACCGACGTTCAATCAGAGTTGCAAGTGCTCATCCATGGTATTTTAAGTGGAGATTCCGTTGGCTGTAAGTTAGATCAACTTACAGTCATGTCAGCGTTATTTGATGAGGCGGTTAAGAGTAGAGGAGAACTTCAGAGTCAGATCACGAACAATAAGGAGATGCTACGAAGACGCAGTGTGCTGCAGAGAAGTATCAGTGCCCTAGATGGTGATGCAGTCAACAACCTCGTGGAGGGGTTACTTGCTCAAGATCACGGCGAGTTAACTCCAGATCAGGACGTCCCACCTTTTCAGGATAGACATCATATGCAACAGTTAACTCGACGCCTCTTTCCGAGTTAACTTGTTGTTCCACATCTCATGCACGTCTATTTTGGAATTTCCTATGTACAGATGGAGTTGTCATTTAGTTTTCATTCTCCATTAACTGATGTTAGTTATCAGTTAACGTGCATGTCAATAAGGACTTGCGTATTGCACACGTCCATTTGATTTAGTTTGTTCCAGTTAGCTGATGGTAGCTTTCCAGTAAACTGTATAGTTGCATACAATTAGGTTTAGCAATAAAATCTCGCATGCTTGCGAGACTATAATTGACTCAAGGTGATTTTAGGGTTCCCTACATCTTTGATGTCTATAAATAAGAGTTTTTTGCTCATTTGTAATGAAATTTTGCACGCGATAGTAATATATGCTGCACCATGCATGAAATATTGTTGTTCTATATCTATTCACGAGCTTTTACTGTGATAATAAATAGCTACGCCACCTTGCATGAATGTTATTATGGTACGTGTTCATCTTAGTTAAATGGAGTTGCTAGTTTGATCGTTTATTGTATGCGTGTCTCGCCAATGCAATTTGCTATCTTATGTTATGTTTAATAGCTGTTCTTTCAATCTATGCCTCGGATAGGGGTTCCTCCTCGGAAATTTGGAAAGTATAATTATCGTTTAAGTGTTGTTGCCAATAAGCTTGTTGCATATCTATGCCTCGGATAGGGGTTTCTCCTCCTTGGAAATTTAGTAATTGAGCTTATCGTTTGATGTCGTGCCTAATAAACTTCATATCAACCTACACCTTGGATAGGGGTTCCTCCTCCTTGGAAATCCTTTTGTAAAGTTTATTGTATATCACACTCCTGTTCCTAATTCCTCATGCTCTGTTTTTCTTGAGGGGATAGGATAGATTAAAGCATTTAGTAAGTTGTAGTTAAGATCTGCAAAACTAGAGAAAATCTTAGCTGCAACATTCTTGGTTTCTTTAACCTTGTGCCTCTTCCAGCTGAGTCAAAAAGATAGGATTTTAGAATACTTTACTTTTACACATATCAGCAAAAGAGGGAGCTTCCCCTCCTAATTTGAAGAGCAGTCATTATGCACCGTGCATAGTTGTCCATACCAACTCACACTCCACAAGTGCTAATTGTTACGCCAACAAATATGACAGCTAATGATAGCATATTTAAGATCATGACACTAGTATATAAACTTGTGGACTCTCCTCACATGCATCCACTCTGACACTGACTATGCTTCAATATTTATATAGAACACTGTTAGACCTCATTAATATGGTATTAGATAATTTGGCAATTTGAAACAAATCAGATAACGTGCCTAGCTAGGTGGATTTTATTACTCGTTTCATTATAGAAAGGATTTCTCTGCATAGTGGATTTTATGACTCCACATTTGTAAGTTATCTATCTGTAATCTCAGAAAGGATTTTAAGATCAGTGGAAATGTGGAGTCATTAAATAAATGGAAAACAATGCCTCGAGGCTGTGCTTGCACAAATGTAGCATTCATGGATAACATAAAATTAGCATTCGTGTACAACATAAAATGTAGAAGATGAGCAATATGAAAATAATTACCAGAAGTAACAAAGTGAAGTCCTAGCTGTTCTACAAGCTGTGGATATCAATGTCTCTAACTTCTATCAGACTCATTGGAGTAATATCACAAATGAAACACAACCAATATGGACCATGTTAAATACTTTGGAACCTTACCAAGTTAAAATAATGTGTCTTCATGTACCTGAGTATTTTGAGGCAAAAAGGGTAATTCAAGACGTCCTGGATAAAGAACAAGATTAGCCAAGTAATTTTCTGCATCAACAATCCAAATGCCATCTCAATATATATTTCAGAAAAAAACAAAAGTATCCCCAGTAACTCGCAATATAAAAAATAAAAATAAAAAAATCATTTATACAAAAGAGCCCAAAGAACTGAATCTTGTTTCTTACGCTTTCCAGATCTCCAAATTTCTTGGCAAAGGGAACCCTGCATAAGTTTCCCAGCATCAACTTGCATAGCCTCTCCTTTCACTGTGGCAGATTCACCAGCCAAACCAACTTGAAGGAAGCAATGACTATCATACACAATAACCAAAGCCTGACAGCATGTTATATCTGCCAAAGACTCCCATACCCTGCTTCCATCCCAATTCCAACCATCAAATTCTATTCATACTGTTGGACACACCAAAAAGAGCAATGAAAATTTACATAAAATCTTGGATAGAGCAACAAACTGTTCACATCAAACCAAATAGATATGGGTCTTTAAGTTATTTATTATATTAGTCAGCATGCAATCTGGAATGTTTACAAATTACAAATAATAGCTTATTTCTTTCTTCATGAGAATTAATCTTTATGAAATATTGTGTTACATCCTGTAAATTCATTTTCCTGGCATCTTCTAGCTTTAAGTTGAATTTCATGCTGTATGTCTTCTATTTGATTAAGGAAAAGAGCGCATATCTCATGATCACATGGAACAAAAGCATTGGTTGCTTCTCCCTCACTCAATGTATCCCTTCTCAATGAAATGCACAACTGCAGTTTTCCAATGGCTTTTATCAGCAAACAAGTATAAATAGAAAATCTGAGATTAACAACAAGAACATGCTTGTCAAACCCCTTTCTGATATTTTTTGTTTTCCGCCAGCTTATCTTCACCTTGTACTTTAGTTCATCAAGTGTTGACTTTGAACTAGAAAGTAACATATAAGGGCCTAAAGAACTTTTCCATTTTAAATTATACCTAGGCATTACAGGTGAAAGAAAGAATGAAAATTATATTAATTGCCATGAGTGTCTAAAGTAGGTCAATGGGATTTAAATGTACACCCACTTACAATACAATAGTATGAGGGTGGGAAACAACCCTAGAAGCTGAAAAAGTTACTAAACCAATGAAACCATTGAAACACTAACAGGAAGGGGTGAATTGCAGGAAGATAAAAACTAGAGATTGAGTACAAGTACAAACATAAACAGCCAAACAAAGGGAGGAACCAATATAGTGAAAGGAATATGCATGTATATTTAATTGAACAACTAAAAGTATACTGAATGATATTGCAAC
The DNA here is from genome assembly GCA_007115665.2 of Sequoiadendron giganteum. Taxonomy (NCBI): domain Eukaryota; kingdom Viridiplantae; phylum Streptophyta; class Pinopsida; order Cupressales; family Cupressaceae; genus Sequoiadendron; species Sequoiadendron giganteum. The sequence continues at coordinate 374,840,066 of CM021109.1, read as the reverse complement.
AACCAAAAAGCATTGGAGCACTAGTAAACCCTTTCAGTATTAGTCAAGATAGTTAATTATATAATAAATAGTTATAACATGAAATATTTTTCCTCAAAGCATGAAGAGAGATGGACGTGACTCCATGAAAAATTTGATCTCCCAAGATATCTTGTCTCATGGTACATTCTACTCGATTAAATACTAAATGATTTGTCTAGAACGTAAATTCTTTTTACAAATTTCAAGAAAAACAAATTCATACACAAGTGGTTGGAGAAAATAAACGTTGTACTTGTTGCTTTTAGTCAAAATTGTCAAAGACTCAATTTTCTTTGCCATAGTCAGTTTTGAAATAAATGGTCAAACTTAGTATTGAAGATGACCTTGGGGTGGTCCAAAAAGTATTGAGTCCAGAAAAAAGGGCACCAACTGTTTACTAGTATATTGTTTCACCACCAATTGCAATTATATGCCAAATTTAATGATACAAACCAGATTAATTGACTAACAAATTAATTTTTTAATAAAAGATATGAGTTTACTGACAATGATATTAGATCAGGGAGGATTATTTAAGGATCAAACATCTTCACCCAACTACAACAATTATCTTTAAAGGGCCCAATAGTTGTCAATTAGACCAAGACCATCGGTAACCATATACAACTATCCCTTTAAAAGTAACTACTCAAGGACAACAAAACACTATAAAAATAGTTGGCTAAATGATGCAAGAGCATCTCAAAGGTTGTGCAATATTACATACCCCAAACGATATCCATTGTGTTTCTATTTTTTTGGCAGATTTTAGAGTTCTTATTACAGTTTGCCTTTGTAGTTTTCACAGTAGTCTACATTAAGCCTGAGAATGTACATGTCGGTGGCATACAGTAATTGGTTGAGTTTTGTTTGCTGTATGAAGATAAAGGCTAAATTAACAGACTTGTGCCAATGCAGTAATGCATAAGGAGTATTTCATCATCTGGAAGTTGTACAGTAACACCATTGAGCCTTATGTGTTCATAATCCATTATTTAAGGTGGATCAAAGTTCAATTGTTCAAATTGGAGTTGTTTTCTTTTACTAAAGGAATAAGAAGGATATGCCCTATGACTTGTGTTGAAGAATGGAGCTGACTGGAATTATTCTTGAGGTACAAGTGTACACATTTGATAATTTGGGGACATGATGATCCTTAGTGAAGACCTATTTATTGGCCCCAAAGAGTAGCATCCTTTCTGATAGTTAGGAATGATGAAAATAAGTTGTAAATTATTAAATATGATAAGGTCATCTTTCTTGACATTGTGATTATGAGTTTCTTTCCTTGAGTGTTTGTTTTGATAATCGCCTATATGAATCAAAGCTGTAGAATCATTTTCGTGGCAACGAGGTGGAGAGACAAAAGGAGAGAACTTGTGTAAATGTAATCAAATCTTCTATCAAACTAGGAGCCTAAGGATTCTAAGATAATTCTAAGTGTAAGAATTCTATTCAAGATTCTAAGTCGGATTTAATTCTCTTATGTTGAATGTGCTGATTGCAGAACATTTATAAATTTTGATGTTTGCAAATCAATCAATGAACCACCATATATACGATGGAGACACACCTCTACAAGAGACACATCTCATGAGAGGACGTGTGTCCACAAGGTCCAGACACGTCCGCTCATGGGACATGTCCCTTGGGCGCGTAAGCTCCAAGCAAACCGAAACTCATCAGTTAACACACATAACTAATGCGTGAGACAGTAATACATATATTACTAGTTTCGATTTTATTCAATGCAAACTTAGAAGATTTGATTTGATATTTCGAATTTTATTCATGCTCATAAATTCGAAATTCTCATTTCCAGAAATATGTTATTTTAAAGGATAATTTTGATCACATATAAATGATGACGATGCAATCAGCAATCATCATTTATATCTGACCGAAGCTACCTTTCATTAACACTCCCTCTTAGCTAGGGAAGATATTTCAAATCAAATAAGTGGAGATATCACCTTCACATGTGATATCAAAGATATGATATGTTTTCTCAATATTGTCAAGTCACATGACATTCTTCATAACACATCTACATTATGGTATGTGCACTGACATCAAGTCACATGATGTCTACCATAATAATTCATGGCATATCCATGGATATGTAATTATCCACCATGATTATCTCTTAAGGATCACACTGATCTTCAAATGACATTAAGTCCCATGATATCCATCAAAGTGTCCAAGAGATACTATCATGACATGTCCACAGATATCAAGTCACATGATATCTATCATGATAGTTCAACTCATCATTGAAGAGTCGTCACTTTACAATGTCACATACAAGTGTTCATTATTAGAAAGATCATCACCTTTCAATAATGTACACAGGGGGAGTAGGCCCATAAGGTCATGGAGTCACACACATGACAAAAGAGTTTACACATTAAACATCTTTATATATTAGTACTACTTATAAACAATTTGAATTTCAAACATAATATCAAATTACATTTCAACCATACCAAGTTTCTTCCTGAAGTGCTCTACCTTGATTCGGGAGAGAGGTTTGGTGAGAATGTCTGCAGTTTGATCATTTGTACTAACATACTCCAACCGGATCACTTTCCTTTCTACCATGTCTCTTACATAATGATAGGGTATCTCAATGTGCTTAGATCTATCATGGAAGATAGGATTTACAGAGAGTTTGATGCAACTCTAATTATCACAATGAATAATTGTAGGATTCAAGGGCTCACCAAAGAGTCCCACAAGCAATTTACGAAGCCAAATTGCTTCTCTTGCCCCCATAGAGGCTGCAATGTATTCAGCTTCTGTTGAGCTCTGTGCTAATGAAGACTGTTTTCTGCAAATCCAAGAGATCATAGCCGATCCTAAACTGAAGCAACATCCTGATGTGCTTTTCTGATCGGTACACTTCCAGCCCAATCTGAATCAGAGTATCCATGTAGATCTAGTTGGTCATTTCTGTAAAGAAGACCATATCCAATAGTGCCTTGAAGATATCTCAAAATATGTTTCACAGCCACAAGGTGAATTTCCTTTGGCTCACACATGAACTGGCTGAGAGCATTCACTGCATAGCAAATATCAAGTCTGGTGTTAACCAGATACATCAAGGATCCAATCATTTGTCTATATCAGGTTGGATCTGCACACATGGATTCTGTTGCTGCTTCTTTCAGTTTGTGAAGGTTGGTTTCTATAGGTGTAGACATGGGTCTACCGTCCAACATTCCAAATCTCTTTAGAATATCAATAGTATACTTTCCTTGGTTTAGTATAATGCCCTCTGATTTTTGTCATACTTCCAAACCTAGGAAGTAGTGTAGAATGCCCAAGTCTTTCATGTCAAATTCGGAAGTTAGATCCTTCTTTCCTTGAGCAATGAGGTGATCTTCTCCTGTTATCACCAGGTCATCAACATATAAAATAATTATTAACATATCACCTTTGATTACCTTGAAGTAGAGATTAGGGTCTGCATCATTCTTGGAAAATCCTAGTCCCAAGAGGTAGCTATCAATTCTTTCATACCAGACCCTGGGAGCCTGTTTAAGTCCATAGAGAGTTTTTTTTAGTCTGCACGCATATGACTCAGGTTTATGTATCACAAAACCTTCAAGCTGTTCCAGATAGACTTCCTCTTCAATGGTTCCATTTAGGAAGGAAGTTTTCACATCCATTTGATGGATCTTTCAGCCTTTAGCTGCAGCAATGGCTAACACTGCTCTCACAAATGTGTAACGGACAACAGATGCAAATATTTATTCATAATCAATGCCTTCCTTTTGAGAAAAACCTCTTGCCACAAAACGTGCCTTAGGTTTTTCTATATTGCCATCAGCAACACGCTTGATTTTGAAGAGCCATTTGGAAGAGACAACAGATTTCTCTTTCGGTCTAGGCACTATATCCCATACATCATTTTTTAGAATGGACTGATATTCCTCCGTCATTGCATCCTTCCATGCTTGATGTCTGAAGGCTTCTGTAACATTGACAGGTTCTGAATTTATGATGTTGTTCATTAGAGCAACATAGCTAGAGAACCGTTTGGGTCTTTTACTTTCCCTAAACGTTCCTTTGGGTGATACATGATTCTCGGCTTCTTTGATCATCTTTCTAGCCCAAAGTGGCCTCTTTCTACCGTTGTCATTTGTATGCTCATCTGAAGTAGATAGAAGTTCATTTGGCATTTCCTCAGGATGCTCCCTCTGAATCTCAGGAGCAGGTTCTATTTCAAGTACTCTAGGGGAATAGGTTTCTATCTCACTAGAACTTCTTGCCCTTTTGAATGCAATGTCTTCGTCAAAGATGACATCTCTGCTCAATTCAATTTGTTTTTGCCCGGGTACGAATATCCTGTAGGCTTTGGAGGTTTCACTATATCCCACAAATACCCCTTTCTTTCCGGAAGGTTCTAGTTTCAATCTCTTCTCTTTGTGCACATGAATATAGACAGGACAACCAAAAATCCTAAAATGACTAATATCAGGTTTTATGCTGGTAAAAGCTTCTCCAGGAGTTTTGTTATCTAGATGAGAAGGAGGACATTTATTTTGAATGTAGACAACAATTCTAGAGGCTTCTGCCCAGAAAGAAGTTTCAATGTTTTGGTCAAGCAACATTGCTTTAGCAGCTTCTACAATGGTTCTATTTTTCCTTTCAGCAACCCCATTTTGTTGAGGGTTGTAGGCAACTATGAACTCCCTCTTAATTCCAACACTCATGCAGAATTCCTTAAAAATTTCAGAGGTGTATTCTTTCCCATTGTCTGTCCTCAAGATTTTTATTTTCTTCCCGGAGAAGTTTTCAGTAAGGGCTTTAAACTCTTTGAACCTTTTGAGGATTTCTATTGACTCTTTACACTTAAGGAAATAGATCCAGGTTTTCTTAGAGGAGTCATCTATAAATATGACATAGTATAGAAATCCTGCCTTGGAAGGTACAGACATGGGTCCACATAAATCAGAGTGAACCGATTCTAATACATTTTGGGTTTTACTCAAGCTATTGTGAAAGGATCCCTTTGTATTCTTTCCTAGGGCACAACCTTTACAAGTTCCTTCATGGGATGGTTTTAACTTAGGTAAGCCTGTTACAAGTTTTTCCATAGAAGGTAGGGCACGGAAATGAAGGTGTCCTAATCTTCTATGCCAAATCTCATTTGAATCAAAAGTGTCAAGGGTAAGGGCTTGCTTAACCTCAATGCATAGTTTGTAAAGATACCCTTGTCTTAAACCTATGGTTTGGGCTTTCTTGATAGTTGAGTTCTTAGGCCATGCTAGAACTTTCCCATCCATAAAGGTAACTCTATATCCATTGTCTTCAAGGGCAGAGATGGATATTAGATTCCTCTTTATTCCAGGTACAAATAAGACTCCAGTGAGTTGAAGAGAAAGACCAGATTTCAATTTGATGGAGCAAGTTCCAACCCCTTTTACAGGGTGTGCAGAATCATCCCCAATGGTTACTTCTTCATCAGTCTTTTCAGTCATAGTGTCTAGGTGTTCTCTGAACCCTGTGATATGTCTAGAGGAACCACTATCAATTACCCAGTTGTGGGTGTTGTTAGATACTTGACTAGATAAGGCTGAATAGAACACAAAGTTCTCAGATTCATGATCTGAATTTGACTTTCCTACTTTGGCAAAAGATGCTTGTTGTTTTGATCTGTCAGGGCACTTCATTGCATAGTGGCCATATTGATCACATCTAAAACATTGTACTTGAGAGATGTCTTTCTTCTTAGAAGATCCCTTTCCATTGGAATTTCTCTTTCTTTTAAAAGATCCTCTCTTGTAGGAGTTTTTCTTACTCCTTTTATTAGATGTTGTGTTGAGCACATGAATGTCTTCATCTATTTTCTTCTGTTTATTTTCTTTTGTTGAAAGTCTTGTTTCCTCTTGAAGGCAGTCTATTCTTAGCTTATCAAACTTGGGGAGTTTAGATCTCGCACTTATTCCTTGAACAAATGACTCCCATGAATTTGGTAGGCCTCCTAGTGCAATTAGAGTTAACTCTTTGCTATCAATCTGATATCCAATTGTGGATAATTGATCCCTTAGTTCAATGATCCTCATGAAGTATGCATTAATAGTTTCTCCTTTGTTTATTTAGACATTGTTGATTTTCCTCTTTAATGCAAGAGTCCTACTGGTGTTGTTGATCTCATAGGTGCTCTCAAGAGATTTGAACATTTGATATGCAGTTTCATGTTTTGCTAGGATGGGCACTATATGATCCCTAACTGCATCTACTAAGATTTTCATGGCCTTTTCATTGTTTTCAATCCATTGAGTTTTCTCAAGATCAGCCTCTGGTTCCCTTTTGTTTTCTCTCACAAGTGAGTCTAATTTATTCTCTTTAAGAATCATCATGATTCTAAATTTCCATGACGTGAAGTTGTTTGCTCCTGCTAGACGATCTCCAAATCTGATCACACTTGACATTATGAAGAATGTGATGTGAATTCGATTTTAAAAATACGAATTTTCTTAAGCAATCTGATATCTAGATTTGATTTGGATTCACTCAACTTGGCTCTAATACCATGTAAATGTAATCAAATCTTCTATCAAACTAGGAGCCTAAGGATTCTAAGATAATTCTAAGTGTAAGAATTCTATTCAAGATTCTAAGTCAGATTTAATTCTCTTATGTTGAATGTGCTAATTGCAGAACATTTATAAATTTTGATGTTTGCAAATCAATCAATGAACCACCATATATACGATGGAGACACGTCTCTACAAGAGACGCGTCTCATGAGAGGACGTGTCTCCACATCAGCTCATGGGACATGTCCCTTTGGGCGCGCGGGCTCCAAGCAAACCGAAACTCATCAGTTAACACACATAATTAATGCGTGAGACAGTAATACATATATTACTAGTTTCGATTTTATTCAATGCAAACTTAGAACATTTGATTTGATATTTCGAATTTTATTCATGCTCATGAATTCAAAATTCTCATTTCCAAAAATATGTCATTTTAAAGGATAATTTTGATCACATATAAATGATGATGATGCAATCAGCAATCATCATTTATATCTGACCGAAGCTACCTTTCATTAACAACTTGGACTTAGAGTTCAGAGTAGAAATAAAAGATGAAGGCAAAAGGCTTGTTCCAAGTGTGAATCGAATAGCTATAATCAAAAGTTTGGTAGCACATCAATGAGGATCTAATAATGTATTGCTTGTGGTGTAGGCAAGGGGTTAAGATTTGCGGTACTGCTCATGTTGCAAAATTGGCCTATAACTCGTGTAAATTGGAAATGAATTCGTAGTAGAGTCTAAAGTATTGGACTATGAGACCTTTCAGTCTGAGATTGTAGGATTTTAAGGCCTAACTATAGATTGGTGACTTTGTGTAATTATAGTGGATGAAATAAATACATCAATTTTCTCTTTTCATTTTGTTATGTCTTTGTATTGTTCCATTGTTTGATTAGATTTGGGTATTATTACTTAGATCTAAGCATTAGGTTGCACGGTTGCATAGTCTTTTACTAAACTCTCTATCCTTCATTGCATTAAGTGGTATTAGAGCTTAGCTTATTACTAGAGTGAGTGATAACACCACACTAGAGAAAATTTGTGCATATGTTGCACTATAGGTGATCCATTCAAATGAATGGTTCATATACTCTTGTGCATGTCACACTACATGTGACCATAAAAGGAGTGGCTCATAGTTCTTGTGCGTGTGTCACACTATAGCTAATCCATTCATAGGGTGGCTCATAGAAGATCTTGTGGGTGTGTCGCACTACCAACGATCCATCAAAGGAGTGATTCACAAAAACCTTGTGTGTGTGTCAAACTACAAGTGATCCATCAGAGGGTGGCTAACAAAAGGTGAAAGAGGGAGTCAACACACAATTGACATCAAATCCTCTATTTGAAAAGGAGTAATCTTTCAAACTTTGAAGATATAAGTGCCAATATGAGGCAACTTGCAAGAAGTGAATTGCTAGTAAAAGGTGATTTAAAGTAACTTAAATGCCTTGTGCCAAGATATCAACCAAAAGGTTGTTTCTCAAACGTAACGTTATATTTCCCAGCTTGGAAAGAGCATTAGAGAAATAAAGAGAAAAGAAGATTGACATATTCAAGGATGTGGTCACCAGAATTGAAAGGTTAATGGACCAACAAATTGATGAGATGCTTAGTCAACTATAGATTGGGGTGGATAAGATAAAACCAGCAAGGAGAATGATGCCTAGAACCAAAAGTGTAGCAAGGAAAGTTGCAAAGTGCGCTAATGCAAACTGTTCTAGGGGATATGCAATAAACCAACTAATGTTAGGAGGTCAGGATGATGAGTTTCCCTATTAGAACCAAGAGGATGTTTTAAGGAATTAAGAAATCAAGAGAGGTCGTGGGTGATCAAAAGAAGAGGTGTAGTGTAGAAAATTGTATACCTTAACAATTTCACATTATGTTTTGTCCCCCTAATTTATTGGACTTAATTAAACTTCTAATTTTCCAAATTATGCAATCCAAAGCCTAATTTTTACCATTTTCCGAAGGAGGACAAGCATTAAACAAATGCATTCAATCATTAAATTGTCCCTGACTTTGAGTGTCCTAGAAATTTGGGCTAGGACCCATTTTCCCATAGGTGAATGGGTGCCCTTTCTTAGCCAGGACCCAAATTCAAATATGTTGGTGGTATTTTAATATCCAAAATTCAAATATGAAATGTCAAATTTTGGAATATAATTTTCGGGAAATTTGATAAACACCTATAAATACCTAGTTATTTTATCATTTGAAATCTAACAAAGAGAACACGCATTCAAGAGCAAAAATTATTGTCAAGAGCATTATTGAGCAAGTCAAGAGCAGCATTATCAGAGTTTATTACAGCATTTCAAGATCCAACATCATGTCAAGTTCTATGTGTGTTCATGTTCATGTTTTGTGAGGGCTAACATTGTTGTGGGTCTTCAAGCATTCAAGCAAATCTATCAAACAAGATCCAAATCCTTGAAGTGATGTGTATGACTTCAGTCCTTCAAGGAAGCCATTGAAGGGTGGTGAGTTGGAGCATTGTGTTCTTTCATCATTTCCTTCATTTCCATTATCGGTTTATCATTGACTGAGGCAAGCCCTTATATGGCACAATATCTTCCCTCTTTGTGAATGTGCAACTTACAGGTCTGAAGAGGATTGGAGAGAGTTTGAAGATCCATTTTACATTATTGCATTTGTTTTCATCAAAATTTGTCAAGCCACAGAAACTCAATTACAGGATTTACTGATGACATTTTCAAAAGTCTACAACCGGGAATCAGAAGCTCAGATCCAGTACCAAAGGACTGCAAAAACAATTTCAGGACCCCCTAACAAAGATCCATTCACCCAAGGGTGACCCAATCCTACTACAACACTAAAAATCGACTTTTGGTGACAAGTACACATCAGTTTGCACTTTCCAGATCCACTTGCAAATCACTGTTTCAATCTGTTTACTTTCGGGAAATTGCATTCATCATAATAGGTCATTTGGTCTAATTAGGTCAATCATTCTAAATCATTTCCAATTCATTCCTAAGACTCAAAAGGATCAAATCCAAGTCTAATTGACTCACCTTGGAGGTTGAAAGTCAATCTATACACCTTGTTGATTTGCATCCTAATGAAATCCTAGAAACGAGGGCCCGTTGACCTTAAGTTTTAGATATTAAATTTAAGGTCACTAAATTTTTATGTTTCTATACATCATTGCTTTTTGATTTGATAGTCTTTCAAACCCTAGATCTAGGTTTTGCATCATTGTGTTTTGCATTTCTCATCTAGGTTTTGCATCATTGTGTTTCTCATTTAGGGTTGCATATCCCATCATAAAAAATAATAAAAATCTAAAAATATTGCCTTCATATTGCATCATAGGTTGCATTACAGTGTGTTCACTCCTTTAGACCAGACTTTCATTTCAAAATTGCATCTTAAAAAGTGTCATATTGTTCCAAAGTTGTCATACATTTGCATTTCCTTTGCATTGAAAAATTCAAAAAAAACAGTCAATGTAAAACAAGTTTGCAGATAGGAACAGTATCCTTAAACATCATCTCAACATTCAAATTTTGAATTTTCAGAACCCTGAACAAAGACTAAGTCGCCCTTAGCTGACCCTATCCTTGTACAGTTGCTTAAACAAGCTTTTTCACACTTTTTTGTCATGTCTTTTCAGTTTCACTATACTTGCATATCCCTGTTTTGGAATCAGTAACTATATGTTTTTAAGCATTTTGCATTTAGTTCAATTAGTGAAAGAAAGTACATTGTTTAAGATCAAAATTTGCATTCAAAATTATAATTTTCAAGTCTCTGCAAATTGCAATCAGTCAATTATTACATTTCAGATCTAAAAAGTGCATTCAAATTTGTTCAAAAAACATCAACATCATTGCATACTTGCATTTTGCATCAAATTGGAATACATTAAAAAAATTCTGAAAATTTATTTACTATTACAATTGTCTGCAAGTAGAATCAGCATTGTTACACAATGTAGTCTACAGTCAAACTTCAAACTTTCAGAACCCCAGACTAGGACTCAAACACCCTTGGGGAGCCATGTCCTATTATCTGGGCATCAATCAACTTTCTCTGACAAAAAATTCTCAAGAAACTTTGTCTGGGGTTGCTATCTGAGTTCCCTTCACCTATTGTTTAATATTTTGAACCTTATTGCAAAAGTTTCATCATGGATATGTGTTTTGGTAAAATTTGGATGTCCTTGAAATCCTCGGTTGTAGTTTCAAGTTGTGTGTTTGGTGATGATAATGCTTCTAATAATGACATTGACGATACACCTATTACAAGTCTTTATGATGTCATAGGTCAAGACAAATAGAGCATGCATGAGTTCGTATAACAATTCTTGCATAACCTTGAAAACAATTCAACCTTTTATCGCTCAATGCAACAACTTACAACTCCATACCAACAGCATCCTACCATGCCACCACTAGAAGCATTCACTTTCTTACATCCCGAAACTGAACCACAAGGCATAACTCAAACCACATTCATAGAGAAACCTATCCATAATAGTAACATGGGAAGCATATCAAGCAACCCTCCATCATATGAGCATAAGGTTACAAACACACCCATTGACTTGAAACAAACTTGTAATGTCCCCATTTTTAGCACTACGCTTTACAATGACTGTTAGCTTATTCCCGAATAACTGTAGGCTAGTCAGAGGCAGAATTAGAGTTTCCAAATGCTTGGATGTTTCTTTCGTGGATTCAGGGGTTTGCATGTTGGAGTTTTGCAGATTGGTTGTTGGATTCCTTTTGGGTTTTCAGAGAGCTTCGTAGTGGTATGACATGCATCTACATCAGGTAACTTTTTTGCACTTACTATTTTTAGTAAGTAACGACGGTTGCCCATTTTGTGCTTAAAATGCATTTGAAGTCACTTACTATTTTTAACAGTATGTTATTTTTAGTAAGTGCTATTTTTAGCAGTAGTTCAATAGTTCAGTGCAATGTCTTACTCTGGCAGGGCAATATTGGCAGTTTGGTCTCCAGCATTCTTGGAGCCTGTTTGGGCAGGTAATGGCTTAAGTGATTTTCAAATATGGATGCCTTAGTTGGAAATTATAATGTTTTAAGTTAAATATTTTACTAAGGCTAAATGGGATGCCACTTTTGGAGAGATAAGTTATTTTAATTAAGTGTCATTTTGGATGCCTTATTTGGTGAAATATTTGAGTTATAAATGTTAATTTTGGATCAGATATGAACAATAACCAAAAAGTAATCACATAACTAAGAACAGTGAACACAAACATTTTATCCTGGGAAAACCCTTCTACTCAAGGGAGAAAAACCCAGCAACACCTTACTAATAACAGATCAGGTACAATAGTGCAGAAAATAGCACTTGAGAATCAAGCCAAAAAAAGGCAAAATACAATAATATAATCTAGCACTGTAAGTAGTGTGACTTTCTGCGCAGAAATAAATCTCCTTCTTGAGCAGCAAATCTTCTTCTTGGTCACCAAAGAACAAATGAATGAAATTGATGTATGAATGAGGAGAGTCTCTCTCCTATTTATACAAGTCGAGGAGTCATACTCCACTTGAGCCGACCCAACAAATTGAATAAATGTTTATATTTAATCTTGACTTGACTTCTGGCCGACTGGGGTAATACCTCTCGAAGCTAAAAACATCAACACTCCCTCTTAGCTAGGGAGGTATAACAAAGTCTTCCTTGAGTCCCACTCAAGCGTATCATGTCTTGTCATGGACTCTTTCAATATGATGTCCACAATGGCTACACCCAATTGTGGGAAGCACAACTCCGTCTCATAGATGTGTTATGTACAAGGGCTTTCACCTCATATTTCTCCATCTTAGAGAAATATACGCTACAAGGGATTTCACCTCATATTTCTCTATCTCAGAGAAATATACAATACAAGGGCTTTCCCCTCATATTTCTCCGTCTCATCGAAATATATACTACAAGGACTTTCACCTCATATTTCTTCATCTCAGAGAAATATACACTACAATAGATCTTAATGATGTCGTGACTCCCTCTCAGCGAGGGTGTCATTCTCCACCACCCCAAGCTTGTCTCGAAAGTATACAAACTTTACCCTGGAAAGAGGCTTGGTTAGGATATCAGACATCTAATCATCAATGCAAATATACTGGAGATGGATTGCTTTCCTCAACACCATGTCTCTGATGTAATGATTCTCCACATGCTTCATCCTATCATGAAATACAAGATTTACTGAGAGCTTTACACAGCTCTGGTTATCACAGTGAATCAATGTTCGCTCTAACATCTGACCAAACAATCCTGCAAGGAGCTTTCAAAGCAATATTGCTTCACTGGTTGCTACACAAGCTGCAATATATTCAGCCTTTGTTGTGCTCAGTGCCACAGTGGTCTGCTTCCTGCTACACCAAGAAATCACGGCAGACCCCAAACTGAAGCAACACCCAAAGGTGCTCTTCCTATCAACTACACTCCTAGCCCAATCAAAATCAGAATAGCCCTCTAATCTTAGATCCCCACTAGAAGCATACCTCAAGCCATATCCCACAGTACCACACAAGTATCTCAGTATATGCTTTGTTGCAACCATATGTGTTTGTCTTGGCTCACACATGAACTGGCTGAGAGCACTCACTACAAAACAAATGTCTGGTCTAGTGTTGACCAGGTACATCAATGATTCGATCAATTGTCTATACATGGTGGGATCTACCAAATATGAATTGGAAGCTGAGTCAGTCAACTTCTTCAAATTTGCCTCCATCGGTGTAGCCATGGACTTACAGTCCATCATCCCAAATCTTCTCAGTATATCTATAGTGTATTTCCCTTGAATTAGGAAGATCTCATCAGGTCTCTGCCATACTTCCAATCCCAGGAAGTAATGCATAAGGCCAAGGTCCTTCATCTCAAACTCGTAGACTAACTCTTTCTTACATTGGACAATGAGCTTCTTTGCTCCAATGAGAAATAAATAATCAACATAAAGGACCAAGATCAAGGCCTCACCATCAACAATCTTGAAATAAAGGTTGGAATCTACATCATTCTTAGTGAAACCCAAACTCATCAAGTATCTATCAATCCTTTCATACCATGAACGAGGTGCTTGTTTAAGATTGTAAAAATCCTTCTTCAATCTGCACACATGAGACTCCTTCCCATGAATCATAAAACCATTTGGCTGCTCGATATACACTTCTTCCTCAATCACACCATTTAGAAATGTAGTCTTTACATCCATTTGATGTAACTTCCAGCCCTTGGTCGAGGCAATAGCAATAATCGTCCTAATGGAAGTGTATCGAGCAACACGAGCAAATGTTTCCTCATAATCTATTCCCTCCTTCTGAGAGAATCCTCTTGCCACAAATCTCACCTTGTGTTTCTCAATGCTACCATCAACTGCATACTTGATTTTGTAGAGCCATTTGGAAGTCACTATTGACTTCCCTTCAAGTCTCGAAACAACATCCCATACATCATTTTTAATGATGAACTGATACTCTTTTGTCATCGCATCTCTCCATACCTGCTGGTTAGATGCCTCCTCATAATTGGAAGGCTCAGAATCAGTGATCTGACTCATCAATGCCACATAACCTGGGAACTTTTGAAGTCTATTGCTCTCCTTGAAAGTGCCTCGAGGAGCTACATATTTTTTTGCCTCCTGCATGGTTTGTCGAGCCCATAGAAACCTCTTCCAACCTACGGCAATTTCTATAGGCCCATCAGTTGGTTCTATAGGATCAACTGGATCAACAATCTCAGCTGGTTCGTTGGACTCCCTCTGAATGTTAGGAGTATAATCGAGGAATAAATCCATATCCTTTGGAGCCTCCTGCTCCTCACTGTCTATCTCCATGTAATATCCTTTAGATCTCCTGAAGGCTACCTCCTCTTCGAAGGAGACATCCCTGTTGATCTCAATCTGTTTCTATCCTGGAATATATATTTTGTAAGCCTTTTAAGACTCATTGTAGCCCACAAATATACCCTTCCTGCCTGAAGGTTCTAGTTTTTTTCTTTTGTCCTTAGGCACATGAATGTACACAAGATAGCCAAATATTCTCAAGTGACTAACCTCAGGCTTCACTCCTATGAAGGCCTCCTCTGGAGTCATATTCCCCAATATCCGATGAGGACTTTTGTTCTGAACATATACTACGGTTCTAGAAGCCTCTATCCATAGGAAACTCTTCAAATTTTGATAATGAATCATAGCCTTAACTGCCTCTACTATAGATTTGTTCATTGCAAGTGGCAGTTGGAGAATTGAGGGTAGACCAACATACCCCAAGAGCGAACAATAGGGCCAACAACATATTCGAATTTGGGTCCTAGCTAAGGGGGACCCAGTCACCCATGGGCGAATGGGCCTTGGCCCAAATTTCCAGGACACTCAAAGTCATGGACAATTTAATGATTGAATGCATTTGTTTAATGCTTGTCCTCCTTCAAAAAGTGGTAAAAATAAGACTTTGGAATGCATAATTTGGAAAATTAGAAGCTTAATTAAGTCCAATAAATTAGGGTAACAAAACATAATGTGAAATTGTTAAGGTATACAATTTTCTACGCAACATTTAGCCCCCACTTTAGTGAGAGTATGAACTTACACTCAGACTCACACTAAAGTAGAGAAATCTATGTCAAGAGGGGTTCAAATGCACAAATGTTGAAGAGATAGGATGACTAAGGATAAAGGGGGTTGTGCAAGCCCCAAGGATCAAGATTCCATGGCAAACCAACATAAGCACAAAGGAACACACATGTATGATATGCAACAAGACAAGATACACAAACATACATGTCAAAACACATGAAGCATACACGATGAAAACACATGACACCACACAACATATGGATGGCGATGAAATGAAAACAAGCACAATGTAAACATGATGGAGACACCTAACAATAAACAAAACACAAGATTAGTACTAAAAGATTTGAGTCGGTAAGGCAAAGAGACCTCAGTCTTAAATTGTCTCAAATACCAAACATCATACATCGAATAAAGAAAATGTTCCATGAAGACTGAAGTCGCATCGCTCATGAAACACATGTCTCCACTGGCAAGCAAAGTGTATTATGCTAGGTGGCCATGTTAAAAAGGATGCTCAAGGTCATGACCCAACAAGGTGTATTATGCTGAATCCATGAACTATCTTGCAAAAACTCACCTCATGGGGTGCAACAAAACTCACCTCAGGGGGTGCAAAAAAAATTATAAGACAAGGCCAAAACCTCAAGGGATGTCATAATAACACCACCTCAAGAGGCAACACTATCAACATCAAAGGGGCACTACTTGATGCATGAAAGGCCACTCGTTAGGGAACATACCACATGATATCACCACCAAGAGAGGACTAGTCAAGGAAAAGAAAATATCACACTAGGGAACACCAACCATTATATTACCACTAAGGAGAAAGTCACATGCCAAAAAAGGTCACATTCTTGTGGGACATCAAGTCCAATATCACCACAAAGGAGACATATCACATGGATTAAGGAGGCCACACTTTGGTTGACAAAGTCACGCTACCTAGGAGATGTATGCCATCATCACTAAGAAGGGACCATTTCTTATGCTAACAATGAACGGGGGACTTTATGCCCCTGCCCTCCCTCCCCTCCCTTAAAATGTTAGCGTACTTGCTACACTAACATTTTAAGGAGATAAAGAGGGATCCCAAGAAGGAATACACCTAGGGAAGGCTACCTAATCCTTTGCCCCCCCAAGTGTAGGGACAAAGAGGGGCCCAAAATAAATGATGATATGCTACCTAACTCCTTGCAAGAAAGGTGATTTGCATAAAATCTAATGCATGTGGTAGTGAGCGTAGTTCGATGCTACAACTATCACATGGCAAGGAGTAAAACAAATCAATGTTAATCTATTAGATGTTCAATTTGATCCCCATAAGGATCAAATTCTCTTAATTTCTTCTTTAAAGAACAACATTCATCAATAAGATGCCCAAGTGTTCTATGGTATGCACAATAAGACATGTTTGTAGTCCTTCCTTTCTTATCTTCTCATTCACGGATAGGTGGTAATGTGATAAGCCCTAGATTGAGATTTTGGTTATAGTATGCAAAAATGGTAGCTTCTTAAGTTTATAAAGCTTGTATTTCTTACTTGATTGACCAATTGTTTGATTTGAAAGTGGAGGATCTTGATAACCTAATCCCTTAATGTCTTTTGATGGTGCTTGTTCCAAAAGGGAATGGACTTCATGTTCATTGTTGATGTCACATCCTTGCTTTTTCAAGATCCTAAAGCCTTGTCCATAAGTTTTGAAATATCCCCTTATAATTTTTTTCATTTTTCACAAGCAATTTCACCCGTCAACGTTAGAGAAATCATAAACAACTGAAAGTAAACCTTCACTTTCTGATCACCTAGATCCCAATGAGGGGAAGGTGAGAGCATACGGTAGAAAGGGGATCGTTAGGTGAAATCCAAACAGAAAGTACAAATGAGAGACGGCTCAGCCGATCAGAATGTAATGCAAATGCAAACTCAACCACCTATTTAACGGGAGTGTAACAGACGGCTCAACCGATCAGCATGATATGAAAATGCATACTCGACCACTTATTCAATAGGAGTGTTATTACAAGGAAAGTAAATGTCTGGACGGCTAGCCCACCCTTCCGCTTTTTAGCGGGCAGTACAAGAAAGTAAAATATTGAAAGTAAATAGACGGTGAGGCCAATCTATACAAAATGTAAGTTGCAGAAATATAAAGAGTTGATCAGTACTATTGATTCAACGTGACAATATCAGATATAGTTTGTAAATACTAAATACACTGAGATATAAATATTCTATGATCACCAAATTCTTAGAGCATAATCTCCTAACAAGTACTTGATATCCAGCATATGAAATGTGGCCAAAATGTCTGAAATAACAGGTCTAATATAAAATTGCAGCAAACAGAAAACTAAAACCAGCAAGTACAAATTTCACATTTATGCTCGTAACTTCGCCAATGCTACTCTGAATGATGTGAAACTATATGCAAATGACTCCTAGGAGGTAGGTGACCAAGCCCAAGCCACCAAACAACAACAAACTGCCTCAAATGTTTTGTGCATGCATCCCAAGGCAAGGACAGGCAAAGTACAGCCTCCAAGAAAGGGCGACCAGCAAAATAAAATTCAACTCTTCACAATAAAATCTGTAACTTAGCAAGAAGGGGCATCCCAGGTAGACTTAAACAATGGGCCAATACCCAAAACCATCAAAAAATCGTGCAAGGAGCTATGATAGAAAATGTGCTTCAACCAGGTACCACACCAGCATCACCAAAACTGATAAAAACTCTCCAAAATCAAGATATATCAAATGAAGCCATCTCTGTGAAGTTCTATCAAACCAGCTAGGTACTATCTCTCAACTACGAAATTGATATAAACTAGGAGGTATGCATTCCTCAAAGCAAGGGTTCTGAAATAATTTTAGCAACATTTCGTTATGATAAGCAATGGATAATGAAAAGTGAAGGCAAGACCTCTTAATTATTATTTTTCTCAACTCCAATTCAAATCTTCTTTTCCCTCCAAATAGGGCACCCAAATGAGATTCACATTCACCCCTTAATTTGCATTTGCATTTCATCTATTGACCCCTTGACCAAGGCGTCCAAAGCATTTCAGAGAAATAACGAAATAAAAATGCAAATACACACTTAAGTGATATAACTTTATTGTTGATGTTTTTAACTTTGGGATGTATTACCCCAGTCGGCCAGAAGTCAAGTCAGATTAATTATAAACATTTATTCAATTTGTTGTGTCGGCTGAAGTGGAGTATGACGCCTGGACTTGTATAAATAGGAGGACTCTCCTCATTCATACATCAATTTCATTCATTCGTTCTTTGGTGACCAAGAAGAAGATTCGCTGCTCAAGAAAGAGATAAATTTCTGCTCAAAAATTCGCACTACTTACAATGTTGGATTATATTATTGTATTCTGCCATTTTTTGGTTTGATTCTCAAGTGCGATTTTCTGCACTATTGTACTTGATCTTTTATTAGTAAAGTGTTGCTGGGTTTTTCTCCCTTGAGTAAAGGGTTTTCCCAGGATAAAATCTTTGTGCTCATTGTTCTCAGTTCTGTGTTTACTTTTTTGCTTACTGTTCATATCTGATCCAAAATTAGCATGGTATCAAAGCCAAGGTTCAGGAAAAACTGATCAGATTTGACTAAGCATAATTTTGGGTCGTGTGGAAGACAATTTCTTTGTTTAGGGCAGTTACTCGGAAAAGAAGATGGTGACCGGTGTCAAGGTAGAAGATAGGCTTGATGGGGCTTCAAACTTCAACTCTTGGAAGTTTAGGGTACTCATTACCTTAGAAGAGAATGATCTTCTAGAATTCATAGAAGTGGATATGCTTGAGCCGTCAGAAGACTCAGAGAAAATCCGGTGGAAGAAAAATGGTATGAAGGCTAGAAAGATCATAATAGACTCCGTGAAGGATCACCTAGTACCGATCATCTCCAAGATGAAGACAGCTAAAGAAATGTTTGATGTACTAAAAGGACTGTATGAGATCAACAATACCAGTAGAGCCCTCGCTCTGAGACAACAGCTCCATCATGTAAAAATGGCTAGAGGAGAGTCAGTCATTTCATTCTTTATGAAGATCTCTGATCTGAGAGATCAGTTGAGCACTATTGGGGACACAGTTGCAGACAAAGATCTTGTTATATTGGTTGTAATATCCCCACTCTAGTCAGTTTTCAGGAACAATGGAGTTAGCTTATTTCTTGGACCCTTGTGGGCTGACAGGATCTGGTTAGGGGGTCAGTGACCGTCTTTGATGGGTATTGCCATTCCCATCCCTTCACTTCAGTATGGATTTCAGTATAGGCATATGGTGTTCAGTGTTCACCAGCTTCTGACGGCACAAGATAATACTGAGTTTGGAGGAAGTAATGGGTATTTTGGTGGTTAAGTTATGTAATTAACTTAAATGATTTAATATAAAGTCAAATTGACTTTATAAAGATATGCCGCTTAAATTCTTTATAAAGTAATGAAAAATACCTTATAAAGTGAATTTTTTTAAATCACTTAAATGGCAAAGTGCGCCCAACTATGGAAAATAAATTAAAATACATTTAAATGTATTTTAATAAAGGCAAGTCGTGATTTTATGGGAAGTCGTGCCTTTTGGAGAAGTATAAGGCAAGAATTGCAAGTCGACCTAATTATCTGATTATCATTTGTCATTGCAACTTTTATTCTTCTCTGTGATTTTGTCTGAGGACAAGGGTTTCAAAAAAACCTTCATTGAAGAGCGAAAATTCTTCACTGAATCTGTGATTGTGAGACTGTGAGACACCAATTGAATGATTGCCATTGTGGGAGCTTAATCCAAAAGTTCTTCTATGCTTGCATCTGAGTTTCTATCCAGCATTTTACCTATTTGCAATAAGGGAGAGGGTTTCTTCATCAGAGGCGCCATCTTCAGTAGTTTATCCAGCTTTCAGCAAAGTCGTACCATTTCCTTGCAGGGGCCATACATTCTTTGTGCATGGCGTAATCTCCTGGGAAGGCATGTTTGGAGCCAGAGGCTAAAACGCCTCCTTTCCTGACAGTTTTTGAGTTGCATCATTGGCGTCCACCCTACTCAGCTCCATTTCACCAACAACCGTGAGGGAGAAAGCAGATCATAGGCTCTAGCATGCAATTTGGTCATTTCCGGCATTTCTTGGCTGGCAAACTCTGTACTTTCTTATTTAATTATTCTAGAGGTTTCCAGGTATGTTTCTTGTATGTAATCTCATTGTATGTATTGTCAGATCTCAATTAGTATATCAGTTGCTCAAGAAATTCTTGTATTTCTGTTTAATTTGCATTTTTATGCTGGACGCCCCTTCTACTTTTCTCTAGAATTTCTCTAAAATAAAAAAAAAAAAAACACAAAAAGATAAGCAAAATCTACAGGGGTTTGAGTTGGAGCCAGTTGGTCTCTTCACAGTGGTATCAGAGCTTTGATCTTGCCAGCCTGTGGTGTTAGTGGGTGCTTATCAGACCAGCAGTTGGTCTTCTACATTTAGAACTATGGGTGCATCTACGTTTCATGACTATATATGTACTAGGTTTAATGAATATCAATCTCTTCCTAAGAAAATCCGAGATCTTCTCACTTTCAATCAGTCCTTGGGTGGACCAGAAGAAGAAGACGCTGATTTTTATGACAGCAGTCATTCTTTTGAGCATCAACATGATTCAGAAGTTATGGCACATGAGCAAAACGTTGTAGAAGAGATTTCTATTGTTGGCACGCAAGATATGAGTATCAAACATGGAGGATGTATGGAAAAAAACAGCCATAACAATTCAGATTTTTGTGAGAACAGTGAGGTTCCTTTGCATCAGCATGAGACAACAACTACTTCAGATGAGGGAGATGGTTCCATGGAGTTGCCAAAGGCAAATACTCAAGGTTTGGGTATTACTGATGCATTTGGTGTTGTAGATTCATGCAACAACAAGTCTGATTTTTTGAATCAGACCATGGAGAACAAATCAGAAAATCCATCTATTGGCAATGAATCCCAGGATTGTAGTATCTGGGATTCTTTCAGTGCATCAGGATTTCAGACAAGGCTCGTTGAGGAGTTTCATAGTGTGTATATGGTGAGGAGTGTATATAGTTTTTCATTTGACCCTCATGTACATGATATTTGGCGGATGCACCGTTCAGTTGCGCATGGATTAGCTGATTTGTATAACAGCTTATCTTGCGTATGGTTTGAAAGCAAGCATTGTCAGTTTTCAGACTTGCTTCCAAGTGTGGCTCATGTTCTTGCAGCACCTGCAGTTGAGTATGATTCAGTTTGGCAGGTCTTAGTGATGGTGTTGCAAGAATGGATTGGGAACATTTTACAATTCTACCTATGGGATCCTGGTGGGTCTGGTGGTTTTGTGGTTTCCAGATTTTCGATGAGAGATTGCTTGCAGACAAGCAATTTCGGGGAGGGCAGATTGTAATGTCCCCACTCTAGACAGTTTTCAGGAGCAGTGGAGTTAGCCTATTTCTTGGACCCTCGTGCGCTGACAGGATCTGGTTAGGGGGTCAGTGACCGTCTTTGATGGGTATTGCCATTTCCATCCCTTCACTTCAGTATGGATTTCAATACAGGCATATGGTGTTCAGTGTTCGCCAACTTCTGACAGCACAAGATAATAATGAGTTTGGAGGAAGTTATGGGTATTTTGGTGGTTAAGTTATGTGATTAACTTAAATGATTTAATATAAAGTCAACTTGACTTTACAAAGATATGCCACTTCAATACTTTATAAAGTGATTTTTTTTAAATCACTTAAATGGCAAAGTGTGCCCAACTATGGAAAATGAATTAAAATACATTTAAATGTATTTTAATAAAGGGAAGTCGTGCTTTTATAGGAAGTCGTGCCTTTTGGAGAAGTATAAGGCAAGAATTGCAAGTCGACCTAATTATCTGATTATCATTTGACATTGCAACTTTTATTCTTCTCTATGATTTTGTTTGAGGACAAGGGTTTCAGGAAAACCTTCATTGAAGAGTGAAAATTCTTCACTGAATCTGTGATTGTGAGACTGTGAGACACCAGTTGAATGATTGCCATTGTGGGAGCTTCATCCAGAAGTTCTTATGTGCTTGCATCTAAGTTTTTATTCAGCATTTTACCTGTTTGCAATAAGGGAGAGGGTTTCTGCATCAAAGACACCATCTTCAGTAGTTTATCCAGCTTTCAACAAAGTCGTACCATTTCCTTGCAGGGGCCGTACATTCTCTGTGCAAGGCGTGATCTCCTCGGAAGGCGTGTTTGGAGCCAGAGGCTAAAACGCATCCTTTCCTGCCAGTTTCTGAGTTGCATCATTGGTGTCCACCCTACTCAGCTCCATTTCACCAACAACCGTGAGGGAGAAAGCAAATCTGAGGCTCTGGCATGCAATTTGGTCATTTTCGGCATTTCTTGGCTGGCAAGCTCTGTACTTTCTTATTTAATTATTCTAGAGGTTTCCGGATATGCTTCTTGTATGTAATCTCATTGTATGTACTGCCAGATCTCAATTAGTATATCAGTTGCTCAAAAAATTCTTGTATTTATGTTTAATTTGCATTTTTATGTTGGACGCCCCTTCTACTTCTGTCTAGAATTTCTCTAAAATCAATAAAAAAAACATTAAAAGATAAGCAAAAACTATAGGGGTTTGAGTTGGAGCCAGTTGGGCTCTTCACATTGGCTCTAAATGGTCTTCCTCAGTCTTGGGAACCTTTTATTCAGAGCATCAGTGGGAGATCCAAGTTGCCCAAGTTTGATCGACTACGGGCTAACTGTATTCAGGAAGAAACCAGACTGGCAGCAAGAGGAAATGGGCGAAACTCCCATAATGAAGAAAATCAAGTTCTTGCTGCACATGCTACTAGAGAAAGAGGCAAAGGAAGAGAAGGAAAAAGAGGCACCTTCAAGAGGAATAAAGACAGAAAAGCAGATTTTGTTCCAGAATCGAAAAAGAAGGATCTCTCTTATATTCAGTGCTACAGGTGTGACAAGTATGGACACTATGCCCGAAAATGTAAATTAAAGTTGAAGCAGCATGTTTTCTACTGCAGACATTGACGAAGAGACATCTTAGAAGGAGTCAAGACATTCAAAAGATGATTCAAAAGGATTCCTATTCATTCCGCTCTTTCAAGTAATGTACCAACTGATAGTGACACTTGGTTGATAGATAGTGGTACTTCACATCACATTACAAGCTACAGAGAGCATCTTACAGACTTAATAGAGAAAGAGTCTAATTTACAAGTTATAATTGGAGATTATGCTAGTTATGTTGTAAAGGGAGCTGGGGCCACTTCCTTCCAGCTAGATTCAGGTATCGCTCTTCAATTGAGTGATGTATTGTTCATACCTAGGATCAAAAGGAAACTTGTCTCCATTTTAGCCTTGGAGGACAAAGGGTACAAGGTTGCCTTCTCTGAAGGAAAGGTTCTTGCATGGCCCAAGAACTCCAACATAAAAACAGCTCGTGTAATTGGTATTCATCAGGAGAACCTATACAGATTGTCAGCTCGACTAGTTCAAGCATTATTACATGGCTCTATCAGTGCGAGTGAGCTATGGCATAGGAGACCTGCTCACTTACAATACAAAGCCCCTCCCACTATGGAGAAGATGGTTACTGGTCTTCCGAAACTCAATTTAGAGCATGATGGCATCTGCAGAGGATGCACACTTGGTAAGAACACCAAGAGTCCCTTCCATAGCAACAACAGTAGATCCAAGGGGATCTTAGATCTTATTCATTCAAATTTGTGTGGACCGATGTCTATGGTTTCGCTGAGTGGATTCTGGTACTATGTGACTTTCATTGATGATTATTCCCGGAAGCCCTGGATTTACTTCTTCAAATCCAATGAGTTTGAGGTAGTCCTTGATAGATTCTAAGAATTCAAGGCACAAGTAGAGAAAATGTCTGGGAAGAGGATTAAGGTTCTAAGATCAGATAATGGAGGGGAGTACACTTCCAGAGGATTTCATAATTTCTGCATTGAGGCAAGGATCAAAAGGGAGTTAAGTTTTCCATACAGCCCTTAGCAAAATGGAGTTGTCAAAAGAAAGAACAGATCTATAGTAGAAGCAGCTAAGGCTATGATTCATGATCAGAATTTGCATAGTTTCCTATGGTCAGAGGCTTCCAGAACCGCAATATATGTTCAGAACAAAAGTCCTCATCGGATATTGGGGAACATGACTCTAGAGGAGGCCTTCACAGGAGTGAAGCCTGAGGTTAGTCACTTGAGAATATTTGGTTGTCCTGTGTGTTGATGTTATTAGCAGCATTGGGCTGCTTCTTCCAGCCCACACTTCGAGAAGACATAAATTAAATGACAGTCTTTCGGCTATTTAATTTATACTTG
Source organism: Sequoiadendron giganteum (assembly GCA_007115665.2). NCBI lineage: Eukaryota > Viridiplantae > Streptophyta > Pinopsida > Cupressales > Cupressaceae > Sequoiadendron > Sequoiadendron giganteum. Next base: position 374,815,557 of record CM021109.1, on the reverse strand, counting down.
CATGATTTAATGCTTGAGGGCCGACCCTTGGCAATTTATTTGTAATTTAATTGTTCTTCTCAAGTGGCCGACCTGATTGAGGAAACACCTCATCTTGTATATATACAAGGTCGAATTTGTTCATTCAAAATGATAAAGTTCAATCAGCATAATTCACATTCCTACAGAAGTTCGCACCTAAGCAGCAGAGTATCATTAATTATAATTTGCATTCCTAGAAGAAGTTCATACTTGAGCAGTGCATCATCTTACAGCAGCAGCGAATCTTCATCTTGCAGTAGTAGACCGAATTCAAGGAGAAACATATTCGTTTGTATTTTTTGCATCTAGGAGAGGTGCTATTTTTCATTGTATCAAATTCGCCTATGTGTTGGGCCTAAGTTGTAGGCAGATTTATGCTCTTATTCCTACACTATATAAGAAAAATATTTGTTGGGTTTTTCTCCCTCAGGAGGAGGGTTTTCCCAGGGTATCTTGCTGTGTTTATTGTTTTATGTGTTGCAATTTTCTGAGTGCTTTCAGTTGTTTATCTGATCTATAAAACACTAACATGGTATCAGAGCGGGTTTGAAAAAAATCGTGATCAGATTTGTTTTGCAGCACTCTCTTTAATCTTTTTCTGTCTATCTCTATTTTGAGTTTCAAGATGGTGAATGGTCTGAAAATCGAGGATAGACTCGAGGGAGCTTCTAACTACACATCATGGAGGTTCAGGATCATGCTCACCTTGGAAGAGAATGATTTGGCTGAGTTTGTGAAAACAAAAGTCCCCGAACCTGAGGAGGAAGAAGAGAAGTTGCAGTGGAGGAAGAAAGATACTAGGGCAAAGAAAGTGTTGGTTGATTCCGTTAAAGATCATATTGTTCTGATTGTCTTCAAGTTGAATACAGCAAGGGAGATGTTCAAAACATTGGAAGAGATGTACGAAATCAACAACACCAATCGGGCACTTCCACTGAAGCAACAACTTCATCACGTTAAAATGCCGGAAGGAGAGTTTGTCATCACCTACTTCATGAAGATTTCCGAATTGAAAGATCATTTCTACCATTGGTCATATTGTTGATGACAAGGATTTGACCATGTTGGCTCTTAATGGTCTTCCTTCATCTTGGGAGTCTTACATTCAAGGAATCAACGCGAGAGCTTCCCAAGTTTGGTCGATTGAGGGCCAACTGTATTCAAGCGGAATCGAGGTTAGCAGCTAGAGGCATTGGTCAAAGTTCAAAGAATGAAGATATACATGTTCTCGCCTCTCATTCGTCAAAGAAAGGAAAAGTTTGGAAGAAAGGATTCTTCAAGAGGAATAGAGATAAAGGGATGGATGGTGCTCTTGCATTCAAGAAGAAGTGGGATCTCTCTCGTGTTCAATGCTTTAGATGTGACAAATTTGGTCACTATGCGAAGGATTGTCCTACCAAGCCTAATCAGCATGCTTCATTTGTGGATGTGATTAAGATCTCTCCCCAAAATGATTCTCGTGAATTTCTACTCTAATCATGGGCCTATGTTCAAGCCGTGAAGGTTGTGTACTGATCGAAGCATAAGAGCAATGTATCATACTGTGTCCACCCTTCAGAATATTTAAGAGATAAGTATTCCTTGTTTTGATTGTAATTACCCTTCTAGGCTAAAATTCAGTTTGTTGAGTTGTGCAAATCTGACATTATTTACTTAGGATTATGTGTGACCAGTACATAGTGATCACTGTTATTATTCATTGCAAGTTGTATCATGCTAATAGTAATTTGTGAAGTTTCTCTTTTGTTTTGCTGAGATTAGCTCTTCCAAGAAATTGAAAGAAAGACATGTCATGATTGATGAATTAATTATCTATTACTCAGGAGATTTTGAATTCTATGAGATAAGTATTGCATGGTTGATTAATGCTCATGAATTGTTTTGTAGTTATTAATTCATGCTATAACATTGAGATAGTCAATCATGTATGCTCCTAGTTACAGTACGTCTATTTGAGATAGTTGTGTCCCATGACCTATTAGTAATCTCTTCTTAATGCTTTCAGGATAAATCAAGAAGCGTAAGAGATTTCTTTCAAGAAGAGCTTGATGCATCCTATAGGTTGAAGAATGGAGACTCTACTTGTAACTATGAGACTAAGTGAATGGTTGAAGACATCTTTTCGAAGAGGAAGAATTAACCTTAAGAGGGAGTTCTATGACTCGCTGAGAATAAGTAAGGCTTGCAATGTTGCAAAGCTAGATGCAAAATTATTGAAGTACCTCTTCAGCAGTTGGGTTTTGAATTGCTCAAGTCACGTCAACCTGGATTTAACATTGGTAGCTCCGCAAACCTATTCAGAATAGAGTGATCTGGGATGCGGTCGAAGAGGACAACCCTGAATCTCTACAGAGTTATGCGCTGGAAACCATTTCTCTAAGGCAAGCGTTGCAGGCAATCTTGAACAATGAGGTCAAGTGGTTGATGCAAGTGATTGAAGATTCAGAGGGAGCCTACTGAACCTAAAGAAGATGGTTGTGTTGCTCTGGATGTTGTTTAAGTAGAGGTCTGCAATAATATCCTGGTATAGCAGGAAGCAATCTTCTGTGGCACTGAAGCCAACTGTCATCCATTGTGTTAATCAAAGCTTTGAGAAGCTTTTTGTCTTTCCAAGTGTTTCATGAAAAAACTAAGCATACCACTATATCAGAGATATGGTATTGAGGAAAGATATTTAGTTGAGGTATATCAGCACTGATGAGCGGATGGCAGTCATTCTCATCAAGCATCTCTTCAGGATAATGTTTGTGTACCTTCGAGACAAGCTTGATATGGTGGAGAATGAAGCCCTAGCTGAGAGGGAGTCTTAGTATCAGTGTTCCTTCTTTCAATGAGTTCTTCTTTGAGAGAAGTTCGAGGTGAAATCCCTTGTTCCACCCTCTGGTAGAGCCATGGTGGATGTCATGTGTGTGACTCCATGACAGCATCACGTGAGGGAGTCCGTGATGATTTTCTTGTACTTGTGTTTCACTCTCTGGGAGAACCATGGTGAAAGTCACGATAAGGTGACAACATCACATTGAGTGATGAGCACTTGTACATACCATTTATGGAGGTAGCCATGATGGTTGATATCACGATGAGGTGATATCTTATTTGCTTTCACGATGAAGTGATAAGCTCCTTTATCATGATGAGGTGATATGTTTCTTTTGTGCAGCTGGAAGTATCATCCCTAGCTGAGAGGAAGTGTTGATGTTATTAGCAACATCGGGTTGCTTCTTCCAGCCCACACTTCGAGAAGACATAAATTAAATGATAGCCTTTCGGCTATTTAATTTATACTTGCATGATTTAATGCTTGAGGGCTGACCCTCCTTGTGTTCTTATATTCCATTTTGTATTGGGCCGACCTTTGGCAATTTATTTGTAATTTAATAGTTCTTCTCAAGTGGCCGACCTGATTGAGGAAACACCTCATCTTGTATATATACAAGGTCAAATTTGTTCATTCAAAATGATAAAGTTCAATCAGCATAATTCGCATTCCTACAAAAGTTCGTACCTAAGCAGCAGAGTATCATTCATTATAATTCGCATTCCTAGAAGAAGTTCATACTTGAGCAACGCATCATCTTACAGCAGCAGCGAATCTTCATCTTGCAGTAGCAAACCGAATTCAAGGAGGAACATATTCGTTTGTATTTTTTGCATCTAGGAGAGGTGCTATTATTCATTGTATCAAATTCGCCTATGTGTTGGGTCTGAGTTGTAAGCAGATTTCTGCTCTTATTCCTACACTATATAAGAGAAATATTTGTTGGGTTTTTCTCCCTCAAGCGAAGGGTTTTCCTAGGGTATCTTGTTGTGTTTATTGTTTTATGTGTTGCAATTTTCTGAGTGCTTTCAGTTGTTTATCTGATCTATAAAACACTAACACTGTGTACATTCATGTGCCCAAAGACAAAGAACAAAACTGGAACCTTCAAGCAAGAAGGGTATATTTGTGGGCTATAGTGACTCTTCAAGGCTTACAGAATATATATTCCAAGACAGAAACAGACTGAGATTAGCAAGGATGTCTCCTTCGAAGAGGAGGTAGCCTTCAGGAGATCTAAAGGATATTACATGGAGATAGACTCCAAAGGATATGGATTTATCCCTCGATTATACTCCTGACATTCAAAGGGAGTCCAACGAACCAGCTAAGACTATTGATCCTATAGAACCAACTGATGGGCCTATAGATATTGTCATAGGTCGAAAGAGGCCCCTATGGGCTCGACAAACCATGCAAAAGGCAAAAAAATATGCAGCTCCTCGAGGCACTTTCAGGGAGAGCAAGAGACCTCAGAAGTTCCCAGGTTATGTGGCATTGATGAGTCACATCATTGATTATAAGCCTTCAAGTTATGAGGAGGCATCTAACCAGCAGATATGGAGAGATGCAATGACAGAAGAGTATTAGTCCATCATTAAAAATGATGTATGGGATGTTGTTCCGAGACTTGAAGGGAAGTCAATAGTGACTTCCAAATGGTTCTACAACATCAAGCATGCAGCTGATTGCAGGATTGAAAAACACAAGGCGAGATTTGTGGCAAGAGGATTCTCTCAGAAGGAGGAATTTTCTCCTATTGCTCAATACACTTCCATCAGGATGATTAGTGCTATTGCCTCCGCCAAGGGCTGGAAGTTACATCAAATGGATGTAAAGGCTGCATTTCTAAATCGTGCGATTGAGGAAGAAGGGTATATTGAGCAGCCAAATGGTTTTGTGATTCATGGGAAGGAGTCTCATGTGTGCAGATTGGAGAAGTTTGCACTTGAGCAGCAGATCATGATCTTGAGCAGCAAATCATTCTGTAGCAGCAGATCATTCTATAGCAGCAGATCATCATTCTATAGCATCGATCTCAAGGAGAAACATATTTTGTATCTTCGCATCTAGGAGAGGTGCTATTATTCATTGTATCAAATTCGGCCATGTGTTGGGCCTGAGTTGTAAGCAGATTTCTGCTTTTACTCCTAAAATATATAAGCGATATATTTGTTGGGTTTTTCCCCTTGAGTTGGATGGTTTTCCCAGGGTATCTTGTGGTGTTCATTGTCTTATGTGTTGCATTTTCTGATTGCTTTCTTTTTTTATCCTAAAACTAACATGGTATCTTAGCAGGTCTAAGAGAAGAAGTAATCAGATTTGTCTAATACCATAGATTTTAGGAGAATCATTGTTGGCAATTCTGGTGGTATGATCTCAGTCCTTGCAAAGGACAAATTTGTGCATTGGAGGACGCCTTTCTTCATCATTGTCTGAGTCGACCTTGTTGGTGTTTAGAAGACATGTTGGAGGCTCATATAAGGCTGGAGGCACTTGCTACAGGTGTGATTTCATTGAGAACAGTTAGATAAATTATTAATAGATATTTATCTGTATCACATAGCACTATAAGGGCTAGGCGCAGCATCTGGAGATCAGACACATCCATACCAATAAGATTTGAATATTCTTATAACTGTTGCAGCATATAGTACCAAGTTTCTTGCATGGCATGTTGAGTCCTATGCATTATTGTTAGTATGAAGTATAGGCGTAGTCATTAGAGCACTTCATGAACATTGATGCATTCAATTTCAATCTTATGATAAGCATTGTAATCAGACTTTGAAGGCATTGGTCATGGGTTGAGTTACTATATGCCTTAGAGTGTGAGAGTTGCTTGAGTCGTAAGTGTTGACAGTGTACATTGCTTTTAAATTTGAGTCTAATCATTTGTAGAAGCGGTGTTAAGTCAAGTTATCATGATACCTTATGTTTTCCAAGTTTGGTGTCATGTTGTATATGGAGGTACTGTGAGAGACTTCTTTGCATAAGTTGAAATGTTGTTTCTGAATGTACTTCTATGACGAATCATGTGTAGAAGATCTCAAAAATTATTGAGAGATAATGAGCAGATCCCAGGAAAGATAAGTGCAGACTGAAGGAGATTCTGATGAGATAAGTATTTCATGTTGAATATTGTTCATGAACTCTCCTTTGTAGTTATTAATTCATGCTATAACATTGAGATAGTAAATTTTGTATGCTTCTAGCTTTCATAATTTTCTCTTTGAGATACTTGAGTTCTATGAACTTTTAGTAATCTCTCTCTATAATGCTTCCAAGACGAATCGACAAGCAAGAAGATGATGAGAGATCACATAGAGAGAAAGAGCTTGAGGCATCCTATGAGGAAGTCATGCGGACTGGAGAAATGATCAAGCATGGAATCATAGCTTGCAGCCCTGCGACTGAGTTGGTAGCTCAAGAACCTATTCAGGTTGTCATTGTGATCAATTTCTTCGAAGAGGAGGAATTAACCTTCAGAGGGAGTCTGAAGCAACCTTGGACGAGGAGGTCAAGAGGTTGATGTAAGTACTTGGAGATTCGGAGGGAGTCTACTAAACTAGAATAGGATGGTGATTTAGTTGAACCTGTGGAACCTATTGATGGGCCTACCGACATTGTTATTGGTAGAAAGAGACCTCTATGGGCTAGGCAAACAATGCAAGAGGCAGAAACGTTTGCAGCCCCTAGAGGAACATTTAGAGAAAGCAAAAGACCTCTGAAGTTTCCAAGTTATGTTACATTGATGAATCAAATCTTTTAGTTTGAACCTTCGAGTGTTGAGGAAGCTACAAGTCAGCAAGTATGAAGAGATGCTATGGCTGAAGAATATCATCTATCATCAAGAATGATGTTTCGAACATTGCACCTAGTCCAAAAGGCAAACCTATTGTATCTTCTAAGTGGTTTTTTAAGATCAAGCATGCGGTTGATGGGAGCATCGAGAAGTACAAGGCTAGGTTCGTAACTAGAGGATTCTCTCAGAAAGAGGGAGTAGACTATGAGGAAACCTTTGCTCCAGTTGCCGGTTATACATTCGTCAGGACTATCATTGCTATTGCAGCATCTAAGGGATGGAAGATACACCAGATGGACGTAAAGACAACATTTCTAAATGGTGTAATTGAGGAAGAGGTATATATTGAGCAACTTGATGGCTTTGAGGTTCATGGGAAGGAGTCTCATGGTTGCAGGTTGAAGCAAGCTCCTCGTGCTTTGTATGAGAGGATTGATCAATACCTATTGAGCTTGGGTTTCTCCAAGAATGATGCTAATTCTAATCTATATTTCAAGGTAATTAATGGTAAGGCCTTGATCTTGGTTCTCTATGTTGATGTTCTATTTCTTACTGGAGAAGAACACCTCATTATCAAATGCAAGAAAGAGTTGGCTTCTGAATTTGAAATGAAGGATCTTAAGTACATGCATTACTTCCTCGGTCTAGAAGTATGGCAAAGGCCTAATGAGATCATTTTGAGTCAAGGGAAGTATTCAATAGACATCTTGAAGAGATTTGGTATGACGGATTGTAAATCCATGTCTACACCTACGGAAACCAATTTTCAGAAGTTAAAGGAGGCTGCAGCTAGTTCAAATCTGGTGGATCCTACTATGTACAGGCAGTTGATGTATCTAGTCAATACTAGACCAAATATTTGCTATGCAGTGAGTGCACTTAATTAGTTCATGTGTGAACCAAGGCAAATACATCTAGTTGCAGCGAAGCATATCCTGAGATACTTGTGTGGCACAGTTGGATATGGCTTGAGATATTCTTCTGATGTGGACTTGAAGCTGCATGGTTATACAGATTATGATTGGGCAAGTTGTGTTGCCGATTGGAAGAGAACCTCTGGATGTTGTTTTCAGTTTGGGGTCTGCAATGAATTCCTGGTGTAGCAGGAAGCAGTCTTCAGTGGCACTGAGCACCACAGAGGCCGAGTATATTGCAACTTGTGTGGCAGCTCGAGAAGCAATGTGGCTTCGAAAGCTCCTTGTAGGATTGTTTGAACAATCATTGGAACCGACTGTCATTCATTGTGATAATCAAAGTTGTGTGAAGCTTTCTGTCAATCTAGTGTTTCATGACAGAACTAAACATGTTGAGATCAAATACCACTATATCAGAAATATGGTATTTAGGAAAGCAATCCAGTTGAAGTATATCAGCACTGATGAGCAAACGGCAGACATTCTCACCAAGCCTCTTGCCAAAGTAAAGTTTGTGTACTTTCGAGACAAGCTTGGTACTATGGAGAATGATGACCTAGCTGAGAAGAGGTCTCAGCATCAATGAACTTCATATTTTCTTTAATGCATTTCTCTTTGTTAGAGAGATTTGAGGTGCAAGCCCTTGTTAATGCATTTCTCTCTATGAGATAATTTCAAGGTGAAATCCCTTGTTTCCACCCTCTGGAAGAGCCATTGTGGATGTCATGTGTGTGACGCCATGACAACATCACATGAAAGAGTCTGTGATGATTTTCTTGTGCTTTTCACCCTTTGGGAGTAGCCATGGTGAATGTCACGATGAGGTGACGATATCACGATTGAGTGATGGGCACTTATGTACATTTGCCATACATGGGAGAGCCATGATGGTTAATATCATGATGAGGTGATATGTTCCTTTGCCATACATGGGATTGCCATGATGGTTAATATCACAATGAGGTGATATGATACTTTTCCACATATGGGAGTTACCATAGTGATTGACATCACGATGAGGTGATGTGTCTTGTACTACTAGAAGTATTCCTCCCTAGCTGAGAGGGAGTGTTGAAGTTATTTCAACTTCGGGTTCATTCTTCCAGCCTAATCGAAGACATGAAATTGCATATAGCCTTTGGCTATTTATTTCATTGTAATAATTAAGTGAAGGGGCGCTTCACTTGGAAATTATAATATCTCTTAATGGGCCGACCCTCCTTGAAGTTCGCTCTATTTATTTGTAAATATATTTTCCTATTGGAGGCTGCCCTCCCTTGATGTATTCCCACTTGTGTATATATACAAGGTCATTTCCCATTCATGATTATCGGATTCATTCTCAAGAAAAGTTCATTCACCATTATCCCACTCCTTGGAGAAGTTCGCACTTGAGCAGCAAGTCTTGATCTTGAGCGGCAGATCATTTTGTCGCAGCAAATCATCATTTTGTAGCAGCGGATCATCATTCTATAGCAGCAGATCGATCTCAAGGAGAAACATATCCTCTATCTTCGCATCTAGGAGAGGTGCTATTATTCATTGTATCAAATTCGGCCTTGTGTTGGGCCTGAGTTGTAAGTAGATTTCTGCTCTTACTCCTAAAATATTATAAACGATATATTTGTTGGGTTTCTCCCCTCGAGTTGGAGGGTTTTCCCAAGGTATCTTGTGGTGTTCATTGTCTTATGTGTTGCATTTTCTGATTGCTTTCTTTTCTGATCCTAAAACTAACATGTAGCTAATAGGAAGAGCACCTCTGGGTGTTGCTTCAGTTTGGGGTCTGCCAAGATTTCTTGGTGTAGCAGGAAGCAGACATCTATGGCACTGAGCACAGCAGAGGCTGAATATATTGCAGCATGTGTAGCAGCCCGTGAAGCAGTATGGCTTCAAAAGCTACTTGCAAGATTGTTTGGTCAGATGTTAGAGCCGACATTGATTCACTGTGATAACCAGAGTTGTGTAAAACTCTCAATAAATCCTGTATTTTATGATAGGATGAAGCATGTGGAGATCAAGTATCATTACATCAGAGACATGGTGTTGAGGAAAGCAATCCAGCTCCAGTAGATTTGTACTGATCATTAGACGGTTGATATCCTCACCAAGCCTCTTTCCATGGTAAAGTTTGTATACTTCTGAGACAAGCTTGGGGTGGTGGAGAATGACGCCCTCGCTGAGAGGGAGTCACAGCATCATTAAGATCTGTTGTAGTGTATATTTCTCTGAGACGGAGAAATATGAGATGAAAACCCTTGTAGTGTATATTTCTCTGAGATGGAGAAATATGAGGTGAAAGCCCTTGCAATGTATATTTCTCTAAGATGGAGAAATATGAGGTGAGAGCCTTTGTACAGAACACATCTCTGAGACTAAGTTGTGCTTCCCACAATTGGGTGTAGTCATTGTGGACGTCATATTGAGAGAGTCTGTGACAAGACATGATACCCTTGAGTGGGACTCAAGGAAGACTTTGCTATACCTCCCTAGCTAAGAGGGAGGGTTGATGTTTTTAGCTTCAAGAGGTATTACCCCAGTCGGCCAGAAGTCAAGTCAGATTAATTATAAACATTTATTCATACATCAATTTCATTCATTCGTTCTTTGGTGACCAAGAAGAAAATTTGCTGCTCAAGAAGGAGATTTATTTCTGCTCAAAAATTCGCACTGCTTACAATGCTAGATTATATTATTGTATTCTGCCTTTTTTTGGCTTGATTCTCAAGTGCGATTTTTTGCACTACTGTCCCTGATCTTTTATTAGTAAAGTGTTGTTGGGTTTTCCTCCCTTGAGTAGAAGGGTTTTCCCAAGATAAAATCTTTGTGTTCACTGTTTTGCGTTTACTTTTTTGCTTACTGTTCATATCTGATCCAAAATTAACATCATGGAATGATCACCTTGGGACATGCTCAAATTGATTCATATGCATTTTGTCAATCTCTATATGGAACTACACTTAAAACTATGAGTGTTTTTGTCCTCAAAGTTCACAAATCCATAGGATTTTTGTCCTTGGGAAGAGAAGAAAAATACACTCTTTCTTGAAAAATGGGATTGTTTCAAAAAGTATGTAGAAGCTTTTCAGAAAAAAATCTCTTATTTATAACTTAATTTTTGATCAAATAAAATAATATTTATTTCTTTTTGACAAATACTCCTCCAAATTATAAAAAATAAAATTATCATTTTTAATCACCTTTTTGCACCATGGGTCTAGTGTATTAAAACATTAAATGTAATATTAATGGTCATCTTAGCCTTAGTTAGTCGTCAGTTAACTTAGTTAACGTTTAGTAACTTTTGTTTGCACTTTAGTTCATTTTAGCTTCTTTCTATTTTTTGTTTAAATTTTCCTCAATTTACGATTTTTTCTTTTTAGAAACATCTTGCAAATTTCTTTATAAGGAGCTTTCTGTAAATGTCCCCATTTTTAGCACTACACTTTCCAATGATTGTTAGCCTGTTCCCGGATGCTCGTAGGGCTCGTAGGCTAGTCAGAGGCAGAATTAGGGTTTCCAACTGCTTGGAGGTTTTCTTTAAGGATTCAGGTGTTTGCATGTTGGAGTTTTGCAATCTGGTTGCGAGATTCTTTCTAGGTTTTTAGAGAGCTTCGCCATGGTATGACATGCAACTGAATCAGAAAACTTTCCTGGACTTACTATTTTTAGTAAGTTACGATGACTGCATGTTGGAGTTTTACAATTCGGATTTTGGATTCCTTCTATTTTTCAGAGAGTTTCGCAACAGCATGACATGCAACTGAATCAGAGAACTTTTATGGACTTACTATTTTTAGTAAGTACGACGGCTGCTCGGATTGTGGTTAAAATGAGTTTGGAACAACTTACTATTTTTAGCAGTATGCTATTTTTAGTAAATTCTATTTTTAGCCGTACTATTTTTAGCAAGGTTTCTGCAGTTCAATTCAGTGGCTATAACTGGCATGTCAATTTGAGCGGTTTGGTCTCCAACACCCTTGGTGCTATTTTTGGCAACATTTCAACAACTTGGTATTATGGCTATTTCGGGCAGGGCAGTATATTCAGTTGGTCTCCAGCATTTGAGGTGATTATTTTGGCAAGTTTGATATTTGATGAGAATATTATTTTAAGTGAAATATTTAAAAGACATGTTTGGACGCCTTGGAGAAATAAGTGGCCAATTAGATTTATATTTCACTTTATTGTTTTGACACCTAGCCTGGAGGAATTAAATCAATTTAATAAAGTATTTTACTTTACTATTACTTTGGACGCCATAATATACTTTATTGACATTTTAATAAAGTATAATACTTCTTGGAGGAGGACAACTTGGAGAAATGAAATGCAAATGACACAAATGGGCATTGTGAATTTGAGTTTGGTTTTGGCGTCCATTTGGAGGGAGATTGAATTTGGATTTGGAGCAGGAAATGTTATAAATAAGAGCATTGGGCTTTTAGTTCATTATCTTATGTCTACACTATTGTTATGTTGCCGAAATGGTGAGTGAATAGCTTCGAGGAAAGCATACCTCCTAGCCTTGGCTTGACTTCTTGCTTGAAAGATAGCAACTAGTTAAGATTATGGTTGTTCTTGACTCTTGAAAACAAATTGAGCACTTGAGATGGAGTTTTATGAAGTTTTGAGTCTTTTGTAGTTGTTGGTTATGCATAGCTGAAAGTAGTTTTTATTCATAAGTCATAGAATAACTTTTATTTTGTTTTGGGTAGTTTGCATTTGTCATTGCCATTCTTGGGCGTCCCCTTTTGGTGAGTTTCAGATTTTAATATGCAGATTTGGATTTTATTTTGTAGAAGTCGCCCCTCTTGAGGTCATTCTACTTCATCATGCTGGCAAATGTTTAGATAATTCGTTGAGTAGTTGTTGCAGCTATTTCTTGGTCATAAATTGGTCACCATCTTCCTAGGAGTTCATTGCACTTAGTCCCATGTCATTCGGAGTAGTTATGAGAGAGTTATGAGTATTTTAGTGGGTTGTCTAGTTGCTGGTTTGTGCATTTTCAGTTGCTGGTCTGTCAAAATCAGATTGTAAAAGTTTGCGTTTGGGGTTGGGTTTAGTGTGGATCGAGTCTTTTGATGATAGGAGAGATATAATACTTAATTGCAACATTGAAGCATTTCAAATACAGTGATATTTGCAAGAGAAACTCATATTGTAACGCTGCTACAGTAGTACTGTTCAACCATTTTAATTCTTGCAATTTCATATTTCCCCACGTTTGTGGAAGAGACTGGCATTGCCTCAGTTTTTCATTTTAGTATTTACTTTCATGTACCACCCGCTGAAAAGTGGAAGAGGCTGGCATGCCGCCTAGTTACTTTGGTATTGCATTTACATATTGCTGATCGGTTGAGTCGACAACACACTCCCGCTAAAAAGTGGTCGAGTTGCATATTTACTTTCAGCATTGGACTTTCTAATTCCAGTCCTCTCGCTGAATAAGTGGAGAGTGATTGCAACTTCTTTCTATTACTTTCCATCAGTTTCATTCATGCTAATGATCCCTTTTCGAGTATGCTCTCAACCTTGCCCATATTGGGATTTGGGTTGATCAGAGGAAAGGGTTCCCTTTCAGTTGGATTGAGGTTTCATTAACGTTAATGGGTGAACTTGTGTTAAAAAATTCTCCGGTATATTTTAGTGGTATTAGAGCCAAGATCTTGCCATCCTGTTGGGATAGCAGAAAAATTAGCGTTGCCACAATGGATTTCATTAGATATGCGGAATAGTTCAAGAGGCAATGTGAAGATGAGGCTTCCATACTCCATTAGGAATATCAGAGTATGCCAGATGATTTCAAGAATGATGTTTCTTTTGACTGCTACTTGAATTGTGTGATGATTATGAATCCTGGAAAATCGGATATGGTCAACTACATCAAGAGAAAGATTAAAAGAGAATTAGAATAAGCCTTCGTTGAAGGATCAAGGAAGGAAGAAGTAGTTCCTGTTTGTGAGTTGCAGCCCACAAGTAAGCAAGTTGAAGAGTGTTTGGAAGAACTTCAAAATACTTCCTTAGTCTTGCATGTGATAGGAAGTGATGAAGATCAGCTTAGTGAGAAAAAAATAACAACAGTCTTGAGTCCTAATGAAGATGTTGGAAATACTATTGTGTGGGATGACTTCGTTGAAGAAGAATTCGATGAAGAAAAAGCTAGTGTTGTCCTTGAACCAGCTTATGGTCATTATCATGGTGATGTTGTTGGTGGTGATTCCGATATATTCGTACCTCCTTTTGTTGAAGATTTGGTGATGGATAATTTTCCTCTTGTTGTTGTCCTAGCTTCCCATGAAGTTCCTCATGAAGAAATCAACGCTTTACTCATTCAAGATGGTTCCATTGAAGATGAAGATGACGAAGTTTTCAAAACCACCTGTTTAGATGATGCCTTGCTTCATTACAATGATGATGTCAAGGTTGGTCTTGGGTGTGAGCATCAAACTAAGCCCTTGGAGAGAGGTGTCTATGAAGATATCAGTTTATGTGAGTTGGGTGGTGACCTATTCAAAAAGTCAGCACTCCAAGAGAAGCACAAAGAGCTCTTTCCTTTTGATCCAAATGATCAACCTCTTACCACTTGGGATCGAGGTGCGAAGGCACCTAGCATTGACAAGGAACCTGTGTGGGATGAATTTCCATTTGATCCGAATGATGAAATTGAACTTGATAAGGACTTTATAATAGCCAAGAATGGTGACAATATGTTTGAGTTTGGGGTTGCCTTCAAGTTTGACCAAAGTGACATTCAGGTGGAAGAAGAACTTGATCCTCTTTATGACATTGAGCAATTTTTGTTAGTGGGAGGTGAAGAAAAGGAGTCTTGGAGTAGCGATGAGGGCAGTAAAGACGAGAAACAAAGTTCTGGTTTCCAGTTACAGCCTATCAGCAGTTCACCATCCTTGCATGTTCATGAGCGTAAAGATCAATGCAAGGTAAATTTTGAAGAGTAAGTGCAAGCTCTATCCCTATTTGATCACACACACAATTTGGTTGAAGATCTCTACTGGAAGGTTCAACTTGAAGAAAGATGAAGAGGAGTTAAAGATGAAGTTGCTCTTCCCAATTTGCAACTTATCAGAGATTCCATGGAAACATTGAAATCAACATACATACACTTGATTGAAGGTCGAGATTATGCCTTAAAAATTGAAAAGAAAACCATTTTTTCTTTCCAAGGAAAAGAGAGAAGGGTTGATGAGCTTACTCTTGAGCTCAAATCAACAAAGGCTATGTTGGAAGATACTAAAGTGGCATTAATGGAGGTAAAGAGGCAGCTAACTGGTTTCAAAAATTTTAGAGAGCAAGAGAATGAGCAAAGAGTTGAAGAAATCAAGCAAGTAATTGGGGAGCTTGATAGTCTTCGAGAGGAGTTTGATCTTGAAGGTTTCACAAGAAAAAATAGAAGTTGAGTGTGCAGATTTGGATCAACAAGATGGAAGTGAGCAAGATGAAAGAAATGACTTCCAAGTTTTTGACAATCCTCTCTTTGAAGTGGGTGTTGAAGCGACTTATGACAATCCTCTCTTCGATTTGAAAGAAGATCCATGTAGTGAAGAGACCAAGCATGAGGTCGAGTGTAAACTCCAATCTATGGATGCTTTGATATCACTCCATGAGGATGTGCCATGTTTTTTGATTGGTAATCTTCCAAAGCAATTTGATAATGAATGCATAAGTGGGTTTGAGGATGAGGTCTCCGCATGGGAAGTGTTGAAGCACAACAATTTCAACATCTTTGACATCAAGGTGTTGATGAGATGAGTCTTGGTAGCTACTGGTAACTTCATTACAGCAGCAAAAAGCGAAGATTTCAGATTTGCTACTCATGTTGTGGGGGAGAAAGATGAACCTGAACTTGGTGTTTACACTCTTGATAATCCGTCCCTTGGGTGGAGTGATGTTTTGGATCATACTAGTCCATTTTTGGAGTTGGGATTGAAGACAACAGTTGTTTTATGCTCCATAGATATGAATGCTTTCATGGGTTGGTTTCAGAGGTTCAGTAGGGGGGAAGGCAATTTCACAAGCGTGCTCTTGGTTTTGACCCGCACTTGGGGATGTGTTGAATTCTCTTTCCTGTCTGTTGGAGATTACTTTCAGTTGGGTATCCATGCTTGGGATTCTCAACAAGGGTTGATGGGGCTTATTACTTGTGGAAAGAAGAAATTTTGGAGGGATAAGGATCAAATTATCAAATTTTGTGGTGTTGTCCCCTTCCTTACCAGCCACTTGAAGGTCCCATTTGTTCATCAACAAATGGATTGGAGAGAAATTTTGAGTATGGGATGGAAAGATGAATGGTTGGTTGCTCTTGGGAGCGATCCTTGGCTGAAAAAAAAGCAGTTTTTAAGACACGAGCTTGCTGGTTGGAGCCAAATCAACCATCTTTCATGGGGAGTTACTCATATTCAGGAGAGTTGGTTAATCACTTCTTGTCTAAGAAGTTTTAGTTTTCAGTTGGCGATTGCTCTTGTATGTTTTCCAACCACTTTGGAGGTTTGTGAAACAAAATTTGTTAGTTCCTTCCCAATTTTGCGTCAGGACAACGAACTCTCACATGCTTCGATTCTACATTCTGAGACTCTTGGCGTTGGAATGACCCCATGTGGAGTGATGGGTATGAGTTCGTTGAGCTCTTGCAAAGGATTTCTTTCCTCTTTGCAAGAAGATTTGGAGGTGTCACTTTTGTACTCATGGCTCTACTTGACACCTCGAGGAGATATGCAGAAGATGACAATTTTGAGTTGAGTAGTCTATATTTCCTATTGCCTAGGATCGCGATAGACAATGGCATTGCTATTATGGATGACTCAAGTTTTTTAGGCATGAGAGGTTGCATGATATTGATTTTAGTCTTTCTAGCTTTTTCGACTGAAGTGTCATTGATGTTAACATTCTGGAGTTACAGGGGTGGTTAGTGCAGTTTTGGCATGGGGTTTTCACTGATGTGATCAGAGTGTGCAACATTAGCATGGTGGGTCTTTACAGAGATGGACATAGGACCTTGGGATCCGTTGTAGTGTTGTGCAATTGCTTGAGGACAAGCAATCTTGGGAAGGGCGGACTGTAATGTCCCCATTTTTAGCACTACACTTTCCAGTGACTGTTAGCCTATTCTCGGATGCTCGTAGGCTAGTCAGAGGCAAAATTAGGGTTTCTAGTTGCTTAAAGGTTTTCTTTGAGGATTCGGGAGTTTGCATGTTGGAGCTTTGTAGTTTGGTTGTGAGACTCTTTCTGGGTTTTCAGAGAGCTTCACAGTGGTATGACATGCAACTAAATTAGAGAACTTTTTCGGACTTACTATTTTTAGTAAGTTACGACGGCTGCATGTTGGGTTTTTATAGTTCGGATTCTGGATTCCTTCTGGGTTTTCAGAGAGCTTTGCGACAATGTGACATGCAACTAAATCAAAGAACTTTTCTAGACTTACTATTTTTAGTAAGTACAACGGTTGCTCAGATTGCGGTTAAAATGAGTTTGGGACAACTTACTATTTTTAGCAGTATGTTATTTTTAGTAAGTTCCATTTTTAGCAGGGCTTCTGCAATTCAATTCAACGGCTATATCGGGCAGGTCAATTTGAGCAGTTTGGTCTCCAACACCTTTGGTACTAACTTTGGCAGTATTTATGCAACCTGGTATTATGGCTATTTCGGTCGGGGTAGTATATTCAGCCAGTCTCTAGCATTTGAGGTGATTATTTTGGAAAGTTTGATATTTGATGAAAATATTGTTTTAAGTGAAATATTTTTACTACGGCTTGGTGGACACCCAAATGGAGAGATAAGTTGGTTTATTAAAAAGAGAAAATTTTATAAGGTTTCTCACTTAAGTATTTCAGACGCCATACTTGGAGAAATATTTGAAAAGCATTTCACTTTATTGGGGCATCTAACATTCCTTTTATTAGCATTTTTAATAAAGTTTTATCATCCTTATGTTTGGATGCCAAGTTATGGAGAATGAAGTTTGAAATGAAAGGAAAATGTCAAAGTGAATTTGAATGTGAATCTCATGGGGGCAACCTAATTGGAGGGAAAAGGAATTCAAATTGAAGGTTGGAGAAAGTTATAAATAAGAGGCTTTGCTCTCTATTTCAACATCTTGAGTTTATTGCAAAGTTATGCTGCCAGAATGGTGACTGAGTGCTTCGGGGAAGGCATACCCCCTAGCTAGGCTTGACTTCTTGCTTGAAAGATAGCAACTAGTTAAGATAGGTTTGTCTATGTTCTTTGAATTGAGCTTGAGCATATTGTAGTTGACGGGTTTTGCATTTTACCAAATTTTTAGTGTTGTTGAATCTCTTCAGCTGATTGTAGTTTTCATTCACATCTTGCAAAATAAAAATAGTGTGGTTTTGGGTGCTTTGCCTAATGGTTTCTTTGCTAGGGGCGACCCTACTTGCAAAGTTTCAAAATTTAATATCAAGTGTGGATTTTTTAAAGGTAAAATCACCGTTTTTAGAGGGGCGCACTTTGTTGGGAGTGTCTTGGATTCCGTGCAAATAAATGAAGGTTGTTTGAGTAGTTTTTGATGTCTAGTCTTGGTCGCCATTATTATTAGAGTATTATGCACTTTACCTCATGTCTTTTGGTTTGGCTTCGAGCAAGTTATGAGCAATTTAGTGAGGTTACATGTTGCTGGTCTACACAATTTCAATCACTGTCACAGTCATATCAGATTATGAGAAGTCCCCCTTTGAGTGAGCTTAAGTCTAGGGAGTCTAGGTTGAGTTTGGGGGAGTTTATTTACACTATTGCAGCTTTGTATGATTTCTAATCATGTCTCCTTGACAGGATCTCCTTCGCAATGTAAGCTGAACAGTAGTACTGTTAGTAATTCTTCTCTCATATTTGGCTCATTGTAATCCCCACAGTTGTGGAAGAGACTGACAGCAATTCAGTCTATAGCTTTAGGTTTCCCTTCTTGCATCACTTGTTGAACAAGTGGAGGAGGTCGGCTTGCTGCCTATTACTTTACTGTATTGCATTGTTTATCATATTGCTGATCCGCTGAGCCGTCAACTTACTCCCGCTGAATAAGTGGTCAAGTTGCATCTTTTGAATTCAATAATGTACTTTCTATTCTAGTCCTCCCGTTGAATAAGTGGTAGAGTGATTGCAACTTCTTTCTATGACTTTCCAACAGTTTTAATTATGCTAATGATCCCCTTTCGAGTATGCTCTCAACCTTGCCTGCATTGGGATTTGGGTTGATAAGAGGAAAGGGTTCCCTTTTAGTTGGATTGAGATTTCATTAACATTAATGGGTGAACTTGGTTGTGAAAAAAGTGAAAAATTTGGCCCGATATATTTCAATTTAGGTAGAAAATTAATTTTAAAATATGGTAAGAAAATAGGAATAATAAATGTGGAAGTATATGTGCAAACATCCATAAGGTAAGGTAAAATAAATAAAAAATAGATGAAGAAAAAGAATAAACCCAAATTTAGATAAGAGAGATAGTCAACAATTTTATAACTTTAACTCTATTAAATAATTATTTTAAAATTTTGACTCAATTATTATATATTAAGGTAAGGGTTATAATTAATAATTCTAGAAATATAATTGAAACCTTTACTTTATAATGATTAACTATCAAGGTTGGGATTAAAATGGGGTTGTATACAGTTCAATTAAAATTATTTTTAGGGTTAGGGATAAGGTACGATTAACATTAGGGTTAGAGTCTATTACAATTAAATTATGATTAGGGTCAAGGTTCAATTATGATTAATTTGGATTAGGGTTAGGGTTCTATGATAACGCTTAGGGTTAAGATTTCTTTAGGGTTGAATTTGGTTTAAGGTTAGGGTTAGGTTTCTATCATAAAGCTTGGGGTTAGGGTTTAGGTTTAATTAGGGTAAGTATTATGGTTCAATTAGGGTAAGTATTATGGTTCAATTAGGGTCAAGGTTAGGGTTAAAGTTTTATTAGGGTAAGGGTTAAGGTTCAATTAGCATAGGGTTTAATTAGTGTTAGAAGTAGAGTTAGAATTGTAGTTATAGTTTAGTGGTTGGCGTTAGGGTTAGAGTTAGGTTTACAATTAGGGTTAGGTTTACAATTGTTATTAGAGTTAGAGTTATTGTCAAGGTCATAATAAAATTAGGGTTATAATTAAGGCTATGGTTAGGGTTAGAATCAAGGTAATAATTATGGTTAAGGATAGGTTTGGCATTACAATAGCGACCAGGGTTCAATTAGGGTTATAGTGTATTAGGGTTAGGATTCATTTCATGTTAGAGTTCAATTAGGATTATAGTTAGGGATCAATTTGGATTAGGTATATGGTTCAACTAGGGTTAGTGATGACATTACAGATTGGCTATAATTAGGGTTAATATTAGGGTTTACTTATAATTATAATTTAATTAGGGTTAGGGTTCAAGTAGGGTTAAGGTTAGGTTCAGGGTTAAATTAGGGTTCAATTTAAGGTTCAATTACAAATATTATTCACTTAGGGTTAGGGTTATGGTTCTATGATAAAACTTGGGGTTAGGGTTAATGTTGAGGTTGAAACAAGGTTAGGGTTCAATTAGGGTCAAGATTCACTTAAAGTTAGGGTTAGATTTTAATTAGGGGTAAGGATTAGGGTTAAATTAGGGTCAGATTAATTAATATTAGGGTTAGACTTAAGGTTAGAAGTAGAGTTAAAATTTCATATATATAATTACACTTAGTATTTGAGGTAGAGTTAGATTTATAATTAAGGTTACATTTACAATTATAGTCAGGGTTAGGGTTACTATCAAGGTTATAATAAAATTAGGATGGATACTTAAGGTTATGGTTATGGTTAAAATATGGTTATAATTATGGTCAAGGATAGTGTTGTTATAATTGGGGCTAGGGTTCAATTTCAGTTATAATTTAACTCCTAGGGTTAGGATTCAAATACAATTAGAGTTCAATTAGAATTGTAATTAAGGTTTAATTATGGTTAGGTATATCATTCAATGAAGGTTAGTGTTAAGGTTAGGATTAGGGTACAATGAGGGTTAGGGTTACAATTTGATTAAAGTTTTAATTTAACTACATTTACAGTTAAGGTTAGGAATAAGGTCCAATTAGGGTTAGTATTAAATTAGGTTAAGATTAAGGTTTCAATTAGGGTTATTTTTTGAATTAAAGTTAGGTTATGGTTAGGGTTCAATTAGGGAGGGTTAATTATAATTCTAAACATAACACTAATGTCAACCCTAATTCTATCTCTAATCAAAATCCTAATCATAACCCTAAACCTAACATTAACTTTAACCTTGACCATAATCCTAATCCCAACCCTAACTCTAATTCTTACCCTTAGCCTTACATTTACACTAACTCTAACCCTAACCCTATCCCCAATCCTAACTCTAGTTTTAATCCTAACCCAAACCCAGATTTATATCTAACCATAACCTTCACCCTAACCCTACATTTAACTCTAACCCAATCCTAACCCCTAAAGCTAATCCTAATTTTAACCTAACCCTAACCTCAACCATAACTATAATTCTATACTCAATCATAACCCTAACCTTAACCCTAGACCTAACTCTAAAGTTAGTCCTAACCCTCACTCAAACCCTACTCCGAACCCTAATTTTGTTTCTAACCTTAACCTTAACCATATCCCTAAACCTAACCCTAACCCTAACCCTAATTGTAATTCTTACATGTACCCTTGTCCTAACCCTAAGCATATCCCCAACCCTAACTCTAATTTTAACCCTAACCCTAACCTAACCTCGACTCTAATTTTTACCTAACCATAACCCTAATCCTAATTTTAACTTAGCCCTAATCACAACCCTTATTCTAATTCTATACCTAATCATAATTCTAACTCAAAACCTAATCCTAATTCTATTTTAAACCTTAACCTCAACCCAAACCCTAACCCTAGCCCTAACCCTAACCCTAATTAATTTAATAGTTTACATGTCTCACGAATGCTACTAGCATATATATATTTAATAATAATCAATGTTATTTATTATATATATTTAAGTTAAAGGAGATTTTTGCAAGTAATCGACAAATGTTAAAGATACAATATGCACTAAAATATATCGTATACATTGAAGTATACAATATCAATGATCTTGGTTGGAGATCTTGGACAATGACCTCCTGCTAATGACATACCACCATATTCAAGCAACAAATGAGCTAAAATTTTATGAGATGAATTCAAAAATTGTCATTATGTTAGATCAAATATTTAGATAAGATGGATCAAATAATGAACAAGAATTTTTTTGTCAACTTCTAACAAATATTAGAGATGCAAACTTTGCAATAGATGATTGGACTTTATTAATGACGAGATCTAATGGAAAGTTAAATACACCATCAAATGAAGACTTTGACAATTATGTTCATTTGTTTTCTACAAATGAAAATGTTGGTATCTGCAATTGAAAAAAAATAAACTCCTTGAAAAATACAATTACAAGGAGCATGACAACAAAAATTGGAAGTGTAAGTGTAATCGAAGTCCATATACAAACAAATATGAAGTCGATATTGATTTTTTGTCAAGCAAAAATGCAAGACTTATGTTAACATCCAACTTGTGGATAGATGCAGGATTTGTCAATGGAGCTCTGGGGTCTATACAAAACTTGTATATCAACCTGGAACAACACCCCCTCAACCACCAACCTATGTATTAGTGCAATTTGACAGTCACTCAAGAATTTCATTCGATGATCAACATCCTTCCAGTGTTCCAATCAAACCAATTCAAAGGAATAACTCGCTACAAATACCATTAAGATTGGCATGGGCTCTGACAATATACAAATCACAAAGCCTAACTCTTCAAAAATCCATAATTGATATCTAACCAAAGGAAAAAAGAGGATTAGCATTCATGGAAATGTCTTGTGTCAAGTCTTTAAGCAGTCTATAAATTAAGCTGCCATTCACGTACAACATATATGAAAAATTAAAAAAAAGGAAAAAAAAATTACAAACAAAAAAAACAAAAGAACATAAGCTCCAAGCCTTAAAATACAACTAATGTAAGTGATATATATACATTTTCATTCAATAAAATGTCCTTATGTATAAACAATATTCATTCTCTTGAATTAAATTAAATTCAAAAATAAGTGGTTGAACTTTAGATTCCTATAAGATAAGCCAATGATATTATATTATGATGCAATTAAAAAACACACAACTATAAAATTGTAAAAATGGATTCCTACAAGTTGATATATCTGAACGTTTCTTACATAAATTATGCAATAAGATAAATAAGTTAGTTTCAACTAAGTAGGAAATTTCTCCTCCCAAAATGAGAAAATTAATAAACAAAAAATATTGTTAATATCATGTAATTGCATGTCTGAATATAAAAACTTTATAAAACGAGTTTGACTCAAAAACTACACGGTTGAATCCTGATAGCAATATCATAATTTGACACGTTGTGGAAGAAACCTCCTACTTATCAATTAATGAGCTAAAGGGGCTCTATAATAAATGGTTCATAAGGCACAACACTTGCTGAAGGTTTTGCAAACGGGGTAGCAAGCTAAGTGGACTTAACCTTGGGGGAAACTCCGTGGTTAAGCGCGAGTTGGAGTAGTACTGGGATGGGTGACCTCTCGCGACAGACCAATGCTTCACCTCTGTGAGCATCACCTAGATGCAATGAGTGCTAAGTGGACCATTCATTATCATGAGAGATGGGTTCTTGTGAACCACTACTCATGAATCATGGATCAATGAGTTTGACTCAAAAACTACACGGTTGAATTGTGATAGCAATATCATAATTTGACATGCTGAAGAAACCTCCTACTTATTAATTTAACTTTTTTTGTTTTCCTAATACTCTTCGCCAAACCATTTTTATGCCGAAAGCGTATCCAATTTGAAAAAGAGCAACCTGAATTTTTCAATCCACGGTTGCCCTCTGTCTAGAGAACAGGCCAGCGATTGAAATGTTTCTGACCGTTGATCATCTATTTCCCTTGACTGCTTTTTCAGGCAGTCAACTACTACGGTACTTCGGGCATTTGTTTCTAGCTTTCGTTCACTGTACGATTTGATAGTGAAAAATGGTGGAAAATATCAAAGTCATCCTAGCCTTTAATTTTCCTTCCGCCGACTATGCAAGTTGCATTTTACGTGGCTATGCAAGTTGCATTTGACGCCAACTACTGCATATTCGTGTTCATCATGAAATGACAGGAAATGTTGTATGGTGTTGTTGCAAATTTAATTCTACTTTCTGACGTGCCTTTAATAATACCAATCTAGACGAAGGAGGAAAGAATCCACAAATTCATACATCTCCTCGCGAATCAGCTGCAATAACAATTCAAACTTTCAGTCAAAGAGAACGACCTCCTGTCGTCCTTAACAACACTAAAAATCTCTCCAAATTTTTCGATTCAAAACCTCCCCGAATCCTCCCTTAAAAGAGTTCTACAAAATGACGACCATATTCTAGAACTACTTTGCCAAGCTCTTCAGGAACAAAAAAAAAACACCCAAAAGATTCTTACTACGGTGCAGAAAAGAGCGCATAAATGCAGCCAGAAACGAGGTGGATGCCTTAGAAACTTCCTTGATGGAACAGTAGATGCCTCAAAAAATTACTCTTGTTGGAGGAATTTGAAGATCCGCCTCTGGAGCTTCTATGGTGTCTTTGGTGGTTTGGGTCACTCCTCCCACATAAAAGGCATGACGTCTTTGATAATCTTTGCAAAATCTGATAAAATGGTGGAGGATCATAGTGGACTGGTGAGTGCGGTCTTGCATTTTATAATGTCTAGACTTTGATCCATTCAATAACTACAGGACACCGCTTCTGTATTGGGCAGATCAATTGTATTTGGTGGCCTATGCTAGGCTTTTAATGCCTGATTGGGGGAGCCCGGAGAGAGCCAGGTGGATTCCTTCCCATTGAAGATAGCCAGACAGACTCAAACGAATCTCAGCCGTTCATCATTTCTCGCCATTTTATCGGTTGTTTTTTGCCATTTTTTTGTTGCTTTCCCGTCGCTATTGGTTTCTGCTACACTCTTCCTCGCTAATATTGCCCTTTCACTTCTCCAATTTGGCGAGTTGCAGCGTGAAATAAGGTTTCGATGAGGTTTTTAAGTATGGTTATTAAAATGAAGATTCCGACCAAGATCCTAATAACAAACACATTTAGATTTTAACATTACAACATCCTTTATCGTAAATATATATTATGCATAATTAATATATAATGTATATTTTATATAATAAAAAAAATATAAAACTATTAAACACATATAAAAAAAATAACATGATATATAATTATATTATATTTATAAAAAAAAAAATGGGCCAAAATTTATCTTGATTGATTTTTCACACTTTTTCGGCGTACCCATTGC
Organism: Sequoiadendron giganteum; assembly: GCA_007115665.2. Lineage (NCBI taxonomy): Eukaryota > Viridiplantae > Streptophyta > Pinopsida > Cupressales > Cupressaceae > Sequoiadendron > Sequoiadendron giganteum. Next base: position 374,790,621 of record CM021109.1, on the reverse strand, counting down.
ACAATAAGGTGCAATTGCTAGTTTATAATTAAACATTACAGACTTGAATAAAAAATATTTCTCATTTTAATTGTGACTGTTTGGCCGCAGAAAAGTACACCTAGTTGAAAGATCCCATGTTTAGGCCCGTAACCTCTTTTGTGCGCATAAGTGTTAGCAACCGTAACCCAAGTCTTGTCGTTCCTCCGGGTAATCATTTGGGCACAATTTTTAAGCCAACAAGGACAGATTTTTCGTTTGAATCAGACAAAGAAAATCTTTTCACACGCTTGTTCTCAAATCTTCTGTAAAGAGCATTTAATGTGTGCTAGAAGACCATCCTTAAACAGCTTCGTGCCACGGCTGTCAATAAATATATGTGCTCTTTCATTTAGTCGACACATAATCCTATTTCATATGCTCTGTTGCTGTGCCTGCTGATTTAATGCAGACGCTCCATAATATTGCAACTACACACCACACACCTCTCGAAAGACATTTAGGAGAGAGGGGCCAATAGTTGGCAAGGTCCAATAGTCGTGCACTCAATTGTGATTATAATACCTAGTCTTACCACATATTTATACTATATATTGTAAATAAATAATCTAAATATAAATTAAAAAATAACCAAATGTTGATCAAAAGTGGACCCATACTTGAACACATGAGAACCTTTAAATGTTATATTAAAAAAACATAAATACATTCATGAAGAAGTGAAATAAGTATTTTTTTGTCTCAAATAAAATATCACAACTATCCACTATAAGTGTGTAATTTAAAAAATAAAATGCTCATTTAATAAAATAAGACACTCATTTAAACAAGTATTCTTATCATAGTGAAAAAATATTGTTCTAATGTGTACAACTATTGGGGTAGCAATGTACAAGCATTGGAGTATTTTATATTAATAGTTTGTCCTATCACAAATATTAAAGGTGAGTACAATAAATACCATGTATTTTTTCATTAAATGTGAAGGATTTTCAAAAAAAATTAGTGTTCAACTATTGGTCCATTTTTGTTTGGTATAAGTTGTATTTTAAATAATTATGTGTTGTTTTTATAACAACAAATAGTTTTTTTGTGTTCAACTATTGGTCCATATGTGTTGAATATAAAACTAGAGATATCAAAGATTTATGGTTACCAATAAGTATTTGGTCCATTTATGTTGCATATTATCATATTTTAAATAAAAATATGATATTTTACAAGCAACAAATGGTATTTTTTTGTTCAACTACTAGGGTTTCCATGATTAAGTTTTGGTCAAATCTTTAAAAAGTCAAATTTTAGACACTTCTCAATAGATGTGCTGATGTGGTGAGTTGCATGATGAGTCACACCTCCAAACCTTAGTTATAGATAGATAAGAGGCTAGTCCACATGTCAAAAAAAAAATGAAGGTTCTACGATATTCCAGTCAATTGCTACATGTTGACGAAGTTAGCCCGCACGACTACTGACCCCTCTCTATATGTATCTTGCTTTTTGGCAAAGCCTTTTAATGGGTTTTGAATAAAGATCTTGGAGCTGTTCTACGTACCAGGTTTGTGTTGCCTCTTTTGCAATACATTTTGTTTTTATCAGTTCTAAACTTACAAAGTCCAGTTCAAAGTCTGTGGGCATGACTTCATTTACCAGGAGGATATGCCATCCGAGATAATCGTTAGGGACGACAGCTCCCTCCAGCTAATCACAAAGTTTAAACCGTAAGTGTCAATTTATCCATTCTTATTTTTGTCTCATTTTTTACTTGTTTTACGATGGCAATGGTTCTTAACCCTCTACTGATATTTCCAATAACGATGAAATTTTTTGCGTTTTTAAAAAGTAAAAATCTTTTTCGAGAAAATTTTCAAATAGTCTCACTCTTTGAGGATTTTTGTTTGTTTGTTTTGTTTTGTTTTATTAAGTTTTAAAGTATAAAACATGTTTTGAGAGATTGCTTTTAGACCTTTTTTCAGTTTTAATTTTGGGGTTTTTCTCCGCAAAAATTAAAGTCAAATTAGTGTATATTCTTTACTTAAATTTGGTTTTTTTTTTCCCTCTCACAGAGTACAAAGGAAGGAACACAATTTCAACTACGGTGTTAAAGAGCAGAAACCGTGAAGGAGCACGGCTTGCACAGCGCATCTGAATGGCAAGTAAGGGTATTTTCTTGCTTAGGTAATGAAGCTTGTCAGTGCTTATTGCAATTCTATCCACTTTGCCTCTCACAATAATGCAATTCAACTAGGGCAATTTAAAGTTTTAATGCATCCCTCATCTGTAATGCAGATCACTTTCAAAATAAGTGTCACTCTTTTTAAAAGTAAATATCTTTTTCGAGAATATTTTCAAATAGTCTCTCTTTAAGGATTTTTAAAAAAAAATTTCTTCATATAATTTTAAAGTATAAAACATGTTTTGAGAGATTGCTTTTAGACCATTTTTTCAGTTTTTATTTTGGGATTTTTCTCTGCAAAACTGAAGTTAAATTAGTGTATATTCTTTACTTAAATTTGGGTTTTTCTTTTCCCCTCTCACAGAATACAAAGGAAGGAACACAATTTCCACAATGGTGTTAAAAGAGCAGAAACTCTTAAGGAGCACGTCTTGCGCAGCGCATCTCAAAGGCAAGTAAGGGTATTTCCTTACTTAGGTAATGAAGCTTGTCAGTGCTTATAACAATTCCATCCCCACTTTGCTTCTCATAATAATGCAATTCTACTATGGCAATTTAAAGTTTTAATGCATCCCTCGACTGTTAATGTAGATCACTTTTAAAATAAGTTAAATCTCATTAATGCCTGGATAAAATTATATTTCTTTTTAGCGAATCGAAATTAGTAACTAAATTTTGCAAAATTTTAAATTAAAATGCTTTTATAAATTTAGGATATCCTGGCTGCTGCACCATACTCAACTCACCTCTGCTTTTATTCCACAACTCCAGGAGTATGTAGCCCCTATTGTTATAGATACAGTAGGAAATGAATCCAAAGTATATTTATATAGGATATTTTCATTTTCAATCGAATAGCTTCATATTAAATTTTCGATAATCAAATTTGTCATTGGTAAATTTTCAAAATCGTTATAAATTCAAAACTGTTACAGAAATTTATTACATTTTGCTGAAAATTTATTTAATAATGGCCAATACTATTTTTTATTATTCCTAGATTTATAGGGTAACATAAATTATTTTTCTTTGAATGAAAAACATTTGCTAACCGTATTACCTTGTTAAAATTTTGTTATCCCCAGCTTGCTATGGGATATGTAAGTGAAAGTTTAATTAATTTATCCAAATGCCTCTTCCAGAGCAGATAGATTCGCTAATAGTGCAGTTTCCTCTAGAACTATCTTTGTTAATAAAAAAATACATAAACTATTTATCTCCCAGAAGTGGTATTGAAATTTAAATGTCAGTTTTCCAAGAGAAAAAAATATTAGTTGATAGTTAAAATAATAAAATCACAATCTTTGTCCCGCATAGAGATACACCCTATATATACACGCGATGGAGACTGAAAAATATAGGAACTTCTATAATTAGGTGGCCGAATAAATTTTATAAAAGCACCTAACTAAAAGAAATTAGCTGAGAATTTTAAGGTAATTGGGTGGGCCAATGAATTTTATAGAATTATATGATTTTTATAGTAAAATAATAAAATATATAAAAATATAATAGTCTTTCACACGGAAAGATGGATACAATTGAATTACACAAGAATGTATTATATGGTTATAGGTGAGTGGGATCTAAAAGTGAATGCAAATAGACAAGAAAATGGTCAGATTGTCAAGCAACTAAAGCTATTCCATTGACAGAGGAGGGTTGAGATAGGGGGAGATCTTGGCCAGATAGGTTTCTAACTTGTGATGGTGTCCTCTTTTTCTATAGATAGGAAAAGTGGTCACATTGCCAAGAAACTAGGCTATTCTAGCTAACTTGTGATGGTGTCCTCTATGTCTATAGATAGGAAAAGTGGTCACATTGCTAAGCAACTAGCCCTATTGCAATGAGAGAAGAGGGTGTCACCAATAGGGGGCTGCCCCAACCATTTTGAGAGATCTTGGCCATTAGGAGTAGGCTTCCAATAAGTGATAGTGTCCTGTTTGTCGTTTTCTTCTTAATTAATGAGTGTCTAGGAAATATAAAAAGATGAGGCCTTGTTGGGGGAGCTTTTCATTGTCATGTCATTTTCATTGATGAATGCCATGTCCATGATAAGAAGTAGAAGATTAGCCATGTGGTGGTGGAAACTAGCCATGGTGTCTATGTTAAAGGGGATGTATGAAATCTTCTAAAGTCATCTTATGAAATCTTCTAGAGCCATCTCTAGACCAAACATTGTGGCTACAACCATAATGGCCTCCACATGGAGGGGAAGTATCCCTCTTGATAAGATAAGGCAACACACAAGCAATGGTACATATAGCATTAGCCTAATGCTCTATATGAGTCTCCAAGTGGGAAACCTCCAAAGCAACTTTATTGGTTTGAACATGATTCTCTAACATAATGTTAGAGCATATAATGGTTTTAGCATTACATGGAAAAATGAGCATCCATAGTAGCTCCTAAAAATAAAGAAATATTCCTCTCTTCATATGCTCGAAAACTTCGCTTGAAAAACATGCCAAATTTGGGTGAATCTCAAAAGCATTTTATATTTGCCTAGAAGAATCATATGTTAGGAGAAAAGCTTTGATTGAAAGGGCTTGAAAAAATCATGTATCTAGGTCCATGCAACTTGAGATTGTGGGAAAAACTAGAAGAGATGCTTAATAGTTTCTCAATGCCCACAAAAAAGACATAAGGGTTTAGAAACACCCAAAGGGATAAGTTGAGATCTAATGAGAAGACCTTGGTAATGAAGATACCAAGCAAAAGGAGCCAGTCTGTGCTCCAAAATGGCAAACGAAATTGTTCAAAATGTATAGTGCCATTGAGTGAAATTGGACTAGTGTTTCCACTTGTCATTTAAGTTTTGAACCATGGGCGGTTGAGAAAAAAGCTATATATATCCTTTGAAAAGATTGTAATGCATGCAAGGAGATGCCACGTCTTCCAATCCTTTCACCATAGTTTGGTGCATTATTCCACTTGTCCTTTAAGTTTTGAACCATGCACAACTAAGCAAAAATGCATGGATATCCTTTGAAAGGCTTGTAATTCATGAAAGGAGTGTATGTATACCACTTTTGATCCTTCCACTAGGGTTTGGTGCATATAATCCCAACCCCGTGGGCTAGAGATTTCACTTGTCTTTATGTTTTCAAACCACGAGTTGTTGAGAAAAAAACATGAATATCCTTTGAAAGGCTTGTAATTCATGAAAGGAGTGTCTGCATACCACTTCCAATCCTTCCACCAAGGTTTGGTGCATCTAATTCCAACCCTGTGGATCATTTTTTGAGGAAATGACTCCACAATGGTTTGAAAGGATTTATAATCTTGATTGCCAAGTTTGTATTTCACTTTATTATCACCAAGACATCCAACCCTTAGTGGCTTTGAATAAGAGATTAGAAATATACCATATCCCCCCTTTGAAAAGTTTTAAGGCATGAGAATTCAGGGTACTTGGCCAAGATTTTATGGAAATAAATCACATGATATCTGCAAAGAAAGTAATCAAATGAGATCACCAAAGAAGAAATCACATGAGATCATCAAAGAGATTGTAAGTTGATGGAAATCCCACTTCTCAAATCATTCCAATTCCAAATAAGCCAATGCTTAATAACTTCCCAAGGCTTCCACATACTTTTGGCAACAAGAGTGGAAACTTAGACCCTTTTAGGCATGTTTGGCAGGAGGGGTTTGGGAAGCAATATAATGATGAATAATTTTATTTTTTAGGCCTTATTGCCTTGTAGGGCCTTTTCTATCCATTGTGCACATAAGGCCAAACCTTGTTCATTAGTATTTTGTAAGGCCAAGATCGCTAGAGTCACGAGGAAGACAACAAAGTTCCTAGACAACTTGGAACCCCTTTCCCTAATTAGAGGAGGCCCAAATAAATTATTTAAGCAATCTCTTTGGCTTCTTAACAAAATGTCTAACAATCATGGGTGATAACAAGCACTTCATAACAAATTTGAAACTTCATGACAAGAAAAATATACTCTACTATCCAAAAGTGCAACTTCTCAAGCAAAAACAAATTTCCAAAATCAAAGAGGAAGATTGAAGGGCAAAAGGAATGTTGAAAAACTTGATAATTTTCCCATGGAATCCATTTCTAGGCAAAAGAATCAAGCTAGGGGGCTTGGGCAAGAAAGATTGACAATAACACCGAGTCTTTTGTACTTGAATGTTTGAGCAAAGTGAGTCTTTTGTAATTGAATGTTTGAGAAAAGGTAAGGTAAAAGGTATGTAAACATTGTAAGGCTTGGCTAACATTATCTTGCTCTTCCAAGAGAGTGAGAAAGGAATCATTAGCTAAGTGGCCATTGACAAGTTGAAGATTAGAATTGGGGCTTAGGGAAAATACTTTTGACCTTCTGTTGGCCAATCACATTAACAAGCAAATGGCTAAAACTTGTAGACACAAGAACATAGTGAGCTTAAGCAAGAGGTCATCCTTGGTGAATAGATTGTAAAAGCCAAAAATGAGTATTGTCGATCATTGATGGTGAGACATGTTGGCCCCATGGTTTTTCGGTGCACCAAAATATTGACATGTTAATGCTCAATACAACCGCCAAAGTTAAAGGATCCACGGGAGGCGGTTAAGCCATGTCAGGAATCCCGAGGGGAGCGTTGACCACATGCCAACAATCTCCCCTCAACGTTACCCAAGGGGATTCAAACTCGACACTTTTGGCTCTGATACCAATTGTTGGCCCTATAGTTTTCGTTGCACTAAAAGATCGACCTGTTAATGCCCGATACAATTGCCAGAGTTAACGCATCCACCAAAGGTGGTTAAGCAATGTCACGAATCCCGAGGGGAGCCATAGTAATAGGAAAATAGCCAAAATCTTAAGCTACAAGAACATAGATACAACGGTTGTCGTTGCACCAAAAGATTGATTTGTCAATGCCCGATACAACTGCTAGAGTTAACGAATCCATGAGAGGCAGTTAAGCCATGTCATGAATCTCGAGGGGAGCGTTGACCATTTGCCAACAATCTCCCCCTCAACGTTATCCAAGGGGATTCAAATTCGACGACACCTTTGGCTTTGATACCAATTGTTGGCCCCACAGTTGTCGTTGCACCAAAAGATCGACTTGTTAATGTCCAATACAACCGCTAGAGTTAACAGATCCACGAGAGGCAGTTAAGCCATGTCACGAATCCCGAGGGGAGTCATAGTAGCAGGAAAATAGCCAAAAACCTAAGCTACAAGAACATAGATAGCTAGAGAAAGAGGGAATCCTTGGCAAATGGATCAAAAAATCCCAAGAGGAGAAGAGTGTTGACCATTGGTGGTGAGACAAGTTTAATAATTTACAAATAATGTTTGGACCGCATGGAGAATTAAGGGTTGAATCCAAGATCCTAAAGCATGGATAAATAAATGATCATTGAATATGGTCATAATCCTTAGCAAAGTCAAAGTCAATCTTGATGAAAATAACCTATTGCGGGGAACATCAAGGTCATACTATACCTTAGCAAACAACAATAGTATTGTATAGTAGACTTAGGCTAAACAATAAGTAACTTCCAAGCATACCTGAAGAAGGTCGGGGCCAATTGAAATTCACGAGGAAAATCATCACAACAAGGGCTTTGTCTTTAGTCATAGAGAACATTGTTTTCTCTAAATTTTGCCAAGGTCAGATTTTGGTCACACAAGGCTACAAGGCTTGTTTCATAACAAAGAGCCTACAAGGGACCAAAATCACACATTGTTGAAGGGCTTGATTAGTTTCAATGGAAGGCTCTTGAGATTGAAAAATCTATTGTGTTAATGGTGGAGAAAAGCTTGGAGAATATCAGGAAGCTTAGAAAAGGTTCGCTAGCCTTATATGATGTGCTTGTTTTTCTAACAGACATAGCAAGCTTGAAGGGATCCAATTCATTTGTTAGCAATCTTTACCCAATGTAGATGAGCCTTGATTTTGAGCACCTTAAGTTGTATGACCATCAAAAAATTGTTTATGCTAGCTTGGTAAGGTACAATTATAGAGAGGGAGAAAATGGAAACTCCTCTAGCTTGGTAGTGGCACAACAAAGCTCCAAGGTGGTAGCCTCATATAAATGGTGGTGGAACACTGACAACTAGCAACCATGTATGCACAAAAAATGAGTAGTATGTACAATATTGCCATTCCACCAATTCAACCAATACGATGAGGACGTGGCTCAAAATTCCAAATGCATTGAAGATGGGCTAGAGTGAAATTATGTGACTCAACGAAGAAGTGTGGAGGTAAAATTGTGTTTTAGCTATCTTAGGGAGGATAGATTAACATAATTGAATACAAAATCGAACTAAAAAATGATAAAAAAGGATAACATTTGTTAAAGGAAAAGATAGGTTGTTTGGACATGGTCTTATCAAGACAAGTGAGAGTTCTCTCTATACTTGTTTGCAAAATTGTCCGTCTCATATACAAATTGGATTATTTACCAAAATCCAATTCAACCATATTGAAGCTCTACACATGATCCAAGAGGTTCTGGGAAGAGGTTGCACAATTTTTCACTAGAGATGAGATCTTTCGATGGAATGATTAGAAGCATAAATGTTAACAACCTCAAGAGAGTGGTAATTAATAATCTATATGTATGTTAGTATTCTAGAGAATATGCGTTTGTGCATGGATGTGCTGCAAATTCTAGTGGCATGTGGCTGGATTAAAAAATTAATAAGTGCTAAATAATAGAATGAAATAAACTTAAACAAATATAGATTTTTTCCTTAAAGAAATTGAGTATTATTTGATTTTGAAATATTTGCATACAGATTTAAAACACAAAGCAATGCAAAATGAAAAAATAAAGTTGCCATCAAATTGACAAAAAACACGACCAATAGAAATAGAATGTTACCATCTAGCTATCAAATCAATATTAATGAAAATCTCCTCTAATAACTTAGAAAAACACGTGTATGTGTTTTTTATGAATGTCGTATCCACCTGTATCCATATTGGGGTCTTAAAAAATGGCCGTATCCGTGTCCGATTCTGTATCTGTATCCATATCCGTGTCCATGCAACTTTGCTTAAAACAACTTAAGTTCATTTAAAATAACTTAAGTTCACTTAAACTACATTAAAAAACGCGCACACAAATTAAGAATAGAATTGAGAACAAGCCAAAGACTCCAATACTTAACCCAATGATGCTATAAGTCTTGTAATCCAAGGAAAGGACAACCAATATGTTGTTAATCCATATCGTTTGAGTTGGGGACATTACAATCCTCCGCACCCAAAGAATGCTTGTCCTCAAGCTTTTGTAAATTGGGATGCTTAAGAATCTCTTCTCCTTCCCATGTTGCATTCTCCAAAGGCAAGTTTTTCTATTTGATGAGATATTTAGAAATTACCTTATTCCTTAACCTTTTCTCTCACTTACAAAATTGTTTCTGGGGCGATTATCATTTACTTTCATCCATGGGAGGCAATTCCATAGGAGTCACATGTTGTCCAAGAGCCCTTTTGAGGCATGCCACATGCATTGTGAATTTTGCTTGTAGCTGGTAACTCTAACTCATATTTTACTTCACCAATTATTTTGATCACCTTGAAAGACCCGAAAAAACCTTGTTTTAAGTTTTTTTACTCCACTTACCTTCAATGAAGATTGTATATAGGATGGAAGATGCACAAATGCCATGTCTCCCACCTCAAAAGATCTCTTGACCTGATGGCGATTAGCATATTTTTTTTGTTGTTCCTGTGCAATTCGAATATTATCCTTAAGTTCCTTGAGGATCTCTTGGTTCTGTTTTTCCCACTCAAGAGCTTTTGAAGCTCTAGAATTAGAAAAAACCAAATCCACAAATGTAGAAGCTTCATAACCATACAAAGCATTGAAAGGAGTCATACCTATGCTCATAGGATATGTAGTGTTGTAACATAATTCTGCCAAATGTATCCACTTTGCCGATGCTTTTTGCTGCCCCAAGACATAGTTCCTCAAGTAACCTTCAAACCATTAGTGCTATGATTGAGTTTTGTTCCAGCCAGCTTCATCAACTCTGCCAAAAAGTGTTGATGAGTATTCGATCTCAATCACTTACAATTCTTTTTGGCACACTATGAAGTCTGAAAACTTGTTCAAAAAACATACCAACAACTTGTGGTGCTTTAAACTCAAAAGGCATCAGCATGAAATGAGCATATTTAGTGAGTCTATCCACCACAACAAAAATACAGTCGTTACCATTGACCTTAGGTAGCCCAGTAATGAAATCCATCGATATTTGTTCCCACTTGTCGGGAAAGAAACTTCAGCTTTGTTTCTTTGTCACTCTATGCATTCCCTCACATGTTTGAGGACATCATCTTTTATACCTTTCCATGAGAATCTTTCACGAATGTACTTGTATGTCTTCAAATAATCCGGATGACCACCAAGCTGATTGTTATGGATAGAAATAAGAATCTTATGTTAGAGCTTACGTTTTTGTGCTAAATAGATTCTATCCTTATAATAGATGACGTCATTCAACACTTTATACCTTTCATTATTGATTTTATCATCTAGAATATTACAAGCATGCTGATTTTTTGAATATTTTGATAATATGTGATCCTTCCAAGAAGCTGAAATTTCTGGAAGTGAGTAAAATGAAGGGTTTCTAGATAATGCATCAACAACAACATTATTTTTCCCTTGAAAAATTCAATGTCAAAATCATACCCTTGAAGCTTAGTTACCCAACGTTGTTGTCTCATTTAATACTTTTTGCTCCATGAAAAACTTGAGGTTATTATGATCAATCCTCACTATAAACTTGTGGCCCACAAGGTATTGACAAAACTTTTCAAGTGCATGCATGATTGCCAACATTTCCTTGTCATATGTAGAGAACCTCCTTTCAATCTCATTCAATTTTTGGCTCTCATAAGCAATTGGATGCTTGCCTTGCATCAAAAATAGTCCTAGTATCAATACTAGATGCATTGCATTCAAGAACAAAAGGTATAGAGAAATCCGGTAAAGCCAAAATAGGACAAGTACTCGTTACCTTCTTAAGATGATCCATGATTCTTGGAGTCTCAACAGTCCAAGCAAAGGCATCCTTCTTGGTCAAATCTGTCAAAGGAGCGGTTAATGAAGAAAACCCCTTCACAAATTGTCTATTGTATGTGCATAGACCAATGAAGCCCCTCAAGTGCCTAATTGAGTATAGTTTGAATCTTCTCCTTATGTGCCTTCACTCCACCATTTTCGATGACATATCCCAAATACAATAGCTAGGTCATACCGAACTCACACTCAAAAGCTTTTGCAAAAAGGGAGTTAGCAACTAGGATGTTTAACACCTCATCAAGATGTCAAATAAGCTCCTCCCATGTCTTGTTGTATACTAAGATTTCATCAAAGAAAACCAAAACAAATTTCTACAATTACTTGTTGAATACATGGTTCATGCAAAACTGAAAAGTAGCCAAAGCATTTGATAACCCAAAGGGCATCACCAAATACTCGAAATTTCCATAGTGGCACTTTAAAGCTATTTTGTGCACGTCTTACTCTCGGACCTAAATCCAATGGTATCCTAAATGAGGATCTATTTTGGAGAAATAGATCGCTCCATGTAGCTCATCCATCAACTTATCAATACACGAAATAGGATACTTGTTCTTGATGGTCTTTTTATTTAGTGCACGATAATCAATACACATCCTCATAGTACAATCCTTCACCAAGACAACAAAAGAAGCGAAGGGACTAGAACTAGGCTGCATATGACTTGCATCTAATAACTCTTGATAGTCTTCTCAATATCATCCTTGAATTGTTTAGGATGACGATAGGGGTTGGTAACAACTAGCTTGCTATCCACAAGCTCAATAACATGCTCCAATCCACTATTGGAGGTTGTCCATACAGTAGATCTGAAAATACCACACTATGCTTGTCCAACAACCCTTGTATGTCAACATGATATCCATGCTGCCTTGCATCGATAGAATTACTTGAAATGAAACACTGTACTGCCTACTTAGCCTCTAAACGCCGGTAAACCTTCTCCATCCTCCTAGCTGAAATAACTCTAGGAGCATCTGAAGATAAGCCCTGTAATACCACCTTCCGACCACTTGCTATGAAACTCAATTGCATAGTCTTAAAGTTTGCGACATAAGGACTTATACAATGCAACCACTGAATGCCCAATACAACATTGGTATCCTCAATGTCAACCACATAAAAGTCATCAGTAAGGGTGTAATTTCCCAAGGTCATACTCATTTGTGGGACACGATTAACACAATACAACATTGTTGCACTCGTTGTCTGCATTGGGAAACCATCATGCTCCTCAACTCGCAAGCCTTGCTCCTTCAGATAGGACAAATCGATGAAGTTGCGGGTAGCCCCATTATCAATCAGTACAACAACTTGTTGTCCCTGCATGACACCCTTTACTCTGAATGCATTAAAATAAGGAGTGGTAGTGAGAGTTGTAGTTACACCATCCATTTGGGCTAAATCATCTTGGTGCACATCTATGTCTATTTCCCCACCCATGTGCTCATGATGCTCAGAAAGAACTTGTGTCTCCTTCAACTCATCATCACTAGGTTGCTCAAAGACCTCAATCCAATGGGTCTTGCGTTCACTTCTACACTTATGTCTAGGTGCCTAAGTTTCACGACAATCAAAGCAAGGCCTCTTTTGTCTCAACCCATCTCTTGTTCATCATGAGGTGCACCCCCAACTGGTCTAGACATCTCACCTATTGGTCTAGTATATTTTGGCTTCTTGTCCTTCCTTTGTGGCAAACCTATCCTGTGGTGTAGATAGCTCCATATTCCATGCACATTTAATAGCATACTGCAAGGTTGGTGGATCAAAAGCTTTGACCCAACCCTCGAGAGGTTCTAACAAATCCTCTAAGAACCACAAAATCAACCTCTTCTGGATACATCAAAAACCATTACTGACAATCGTTGAAATTTTGAAATGTAGACATCAAATGTCCCAACCTATCTCAATTGAGCCAATTCTTTAGAGTGTGCCTCTAAATCCTTGCGGTCAAACCGCTCTATCAATGTAGTGCAAAACTGATCATAAGAGACTATCGCGCCATGACCTTGTGTCACTAAACCATGACACCACCACTCATGTACAACTCTTTCAAGGTGAAGGGTAGCAAATTTGATGGCCTCAATCTCCTTCATCTGATTCAGCGCAAGGTAAGTATCCAATTTCTGAATCCAAGCCTTAGCTGTACTCTTGGATGATCCATCAAAACTTGGCAAGGATAGACTTCCCAACCTTTTTTGCAACTCATAAATTTGCTTTCCTTGATTCCATTGTTTTTGCTTTGGCTTTGTGTGTTTGGTGACCTCCAAGTACTCGATAAAAGAGATAGCTGATTGAAAATCTTCCCACAAAGATTGATACTTAGCCAAAATGTCAGCATCCTCGTTGTCCTCCATGGGTTCCTCTTGTGTAGGCTCATCCTCTTATATAAAGGCAGGTATGAAGAGTCTAGATTGTGATGAACCCCTAAAGGTTTGCTAGTAGAGTGTTCATTGTTTTCTGCAGCTTTTCACTCATACAATCAACCCAATATAGAAACATGGTGCATGTGAAAAGAGAGGATAGTAGCAATAATTTTTTTTGAAATTTTATTTGCAAATAGAAAACTTGTCAACAAACTTAAATCTATGCTCAAATACTTTTCTGATTTTTCTACAGTTTTATAGGAGTTTTTGAATATTTTCTGAAATGCATTACAATGATTTTCCTTATATTTTTTTGAGATAAAACTGAAATGGGTATGCAGATTTAAACATAAAATACCTGAGACCTTGATCAAACCCTAGCCATCTTCCAATTATGGCATCAACTCCCAAAATAAATCAGCGCTAGGTTTGATTTTTTGTTGTCGTTGTCAAGAATGTTCATAAATATGAAAAACCATGTTGAAGTTATTCCAAATCTGAACCTTAGACTCTGAATTTTTATCTCCAATTTGGCCTCCAAAGCTGATAGACAATTGCAACCCTGAAAATTGATGTGCTAGGGTCTCACAAACCAAAGCTCTTCCATCCAAACACACCATTTTGACTAGGGGGAGCCCATAGCCCATATGTCTCTCTGAAACCAAGGATACTCGAGGGTTTAAAATCTTAAGCCAAGTTACAACAACAATAAAAAGAAAACTCACAACCCAAAGAGATGAATTAATCTCAACCCTTGAATCAGTACCTTTTAATCCAAAGTTCCACAATAAAACCCTAAAAATTGATCCAATAAGCTCCTTGAAAACCCATGCCCCTTTTGCCTTTTTATCACATGTTTTCTAAAATCACTTTAAGTACATAAAAAGGGGACAATTTAAGTCTTTTGGCTAGGAGTTACTTAAGTGCCTAAAAAGACACGCCCACAACTTAAAATAACCTAACTTCACTTAAAATAACCTAAGTTCACTTAAGTTGCATAAAAAGACATGCACACAACTTAAGAATAGAATTGAGAACAAGCCAAAGACTCCAATACTTACCCAATGATGCTCTTAAGTCCTCTTCCTCTTGGTAATCCAAGAAGAGGACAACCAATATGTTGTTAATCCTCATCGTTTGAGTTGGGGACATTACAAGGTATGTTTTATTTAGTATCAACAGTTGCCTTCACATATTTTTTTGTCATAATCATATTTGTATTATGTGGTTGACTCTTAGTTATTTATCAATGTAAATGTATTGCATTGCTGTTTTCTAGTTATCCTGTTTACTCATTTGATACTATGGTGGATAGGAATGACGATTAAAAGAAATTGTGTAGTATTTTGGGTCTAGTTGGGGTGGTTGTCACAGAAAGGTGCATGTTCAATCCAGAGAGCATGTACAATGTTTTGTGTAATATTTTTGATAGGAAAATTGTGTTGCTTTAGGCAATTTCATTTCGCAAACAATGCCTAAATTTGATGGCCAACCTTGCTTGTCAAGCAATTTTTCCATGACTTATCCTCTTGAAGTTGCCCCCTTAATACTAAGGCATACTTTGTTTACAACCAATAAACATTGTAAAAAGTACATACTAAAATAGCAACGATGGAAAGCTGAGTATTTACATATCATGGTTCAAGTTTGAATTTTTAACAAAATCTTTGTTGGAAAGCTAAGTATTTAGGTTCTTAGAATCTCAAGCATAGATTTACATATCTTCTATAAAGATGTTTGGTATAGCTTTAGTCTATGAAAGATATGCCTTTCGGGACTCACCAAATATGTTTGTAGGAAAGCCACAACCTGTTTTTTCCCTTCTCTAAACCAAATAGAAAGTCAAATGCCAGCATATAAATGTCCAACAAGTTTTGTTTTGTTTAGTGTTTCTGTTTCTTCCCTTAATGGCTTGTAATAGCTCTAGCTATAGAACTAGAGATCTCTTGTCTCTAAAGGATTTCCATGGTTCATTTCCATAAAGAATCTTGATAATATATTAATATTTTGTAAACACTAATTACCTTGAGTTTAGCATCCATGGTTCCAAGAGTATGTGTGCCTTGTGGTTGAATGCACTGATTCCAATAGATAGTTGGCATGCCTCTTTTATCGTCATATTTAGCTTGAAATAGTCTTATGATCCTGTAGTATCTAGTTGTTTCAATAAATGGTTTATTCTTTTAATCATATAAAACACCTATGTTACCGTTTATTCTTTTAATCATATAAAACACCTATGTTACCGAATTGGAAGGAAAACCATGTGTACCTCGATATGATTTGTTTTGGAATTGGATTTGAGTACAAAGAGCTTGTGGAATTGGGTAGGGTATTTTTTTAAGGATTGGAATCTTAAGGAGTTGTTGACACTTGATCTATTGGCATACCTTTGTTACCATCTTATAATTCTCTAGTGAATGCAATCGAGAATCTTATTATGGTTTATTCTCTTAATCATATAATACACCTATGTAATCGAATTGGAAGCAAAACCATGCATTTGTTTTGGAATTGGATTCAAGTATGAAGAGCTTGTGGAATTGGTTAGGGTATGTTTTTTAAGGAATAGAATCCCAAGAAATTGTTGATGTGCATATCTCGGTGATTCCAAGGTGGACGAATAATTTCCATAGTGTTTCCATATTAACACTTGCGTTTCAGTGCCAAACTTGCAATAGTTAGGAAAGCTGAAATCCTTTGACGAAAGGGCAAGGTATGACCAATTTTCATCTAATATTTTTCCATCCTAACAATATGGGAAATGATCTATAGAACGTAGTAGTTGGGAATTATTTCATGCATTTTTGGAGGAGGAAAGAAGAACTGGAAGGAAGCAGACGTTGAAGATCTGAAGGAAACAGTCTCAAAGACTATATTGTCTTATTTCAATCAATATAGATAGTTTCATTTCTAGTTAGAAACATTTTCTACCTTTTCTTTATGATATAGTTGACTAGTTTTCAATCACCATAAGTATTACCAACTTTGCTTAAACAAGCCCCTATCAGTTTATCCGAGTTGCCCTGCTCACACATGCTTTAACATTTCTCCATCTTATGATAGCAGGTAGCATCTTATTTTAGGTTTCCATTAAATTTAAATAGATTGTTCATTATATTAACTGTTGTATAACTCACAGGAATCGAGCCACCCTCTCCACCCAAAAATGATGTAAACTGAAAAAATCTAAGGTTGTTGTGATTAGTTTTGTAGGAATGTGTTGTTGTATAAATAACTTCATTTTTAGTTAGAAACATTTTCTAATTTTTCTTATGATATAGTCGACTAACCTTCAATCACCAGAAGTATTACCAACTTTTCTTAAACAAACCCCTATCGGTCTATATCCAAGATGCCTTGCTCACACATGCTTTAAAATTTCTCCATCTAATGATAACAGATAGCATCTTATTTTAGGTTTCCATTAGTTTTAAATAAATTGTTTATTATATTAATTGTTGTATAACTCATAGAACTCGAGTTGCTCTCTCTAACAAAAAAGATGTAAATTGAAAAAAATTATGGCTGCTGCAATTAATTTTGTAGGAATGTGTTGTTGTATTATATTGGGCATATTGAAGACACAAGAGTAATATTTGGTTAGTGTAAAATAGTGTATAAAATGTATATTATATAAAAGATTTGACAACTTCGACATAATTGCTTTGGAAAGTGGCGTCGAAAAGATGCTTGGAGACGGCCCTGTTACTTGTAATTCGTTTTCATGAGACGATTTTCTACTGAGATTGGAAACCATAATGGAAGGGTCCTTTGTCGAACAATCTAAGGAGATTGTAACAGAGAATGGTTGTGAAAATGTCGAACCACATTTTCCGTCACAAATTCAGGCCTCTGCATTTGTATTTAGAAGATAGCATAGAAGCATGTTTAAGGGGTAGTGATTTGAATTTAGCTGCTACAAATTATCTTATGAATTCAAATCACTACCCCTTAAGCATGCTTCTATGCTATCTTCTAAATACAAATGGCGGAGGCTTGAATTTGTGATAGAGAATGTGGTTCAACATTTTCACAACCATTCTCTTTTACAATCTCTTTAGATTGCTTGGCAGAGGACCCTTTTGTTATGGTTTCTAATCTTGCAGTAAAGTCTCATGACGCAAATTATAGGCGACGAGGCCATCTCCAGATATCTTTTTGACGCCATTTTCGAGAGAAATTCTTTTATAATTGTCTTATACAAAAATTTGAACTTAGTTTTGCTCTTAGGTATTAGGATCCTAGTTAAGGAAAGATTTGATTACATTTACATGGTATCAGAACCACGTTGTGTGAATCCAAATCAAATCTGAAACCAGATTGCTCAAGGAATTCGTATTTTCTAAAATCGAATTCACATTCTTCATAATGTCAACTATGATCAGATTTGAAGATCGTCTTGCAGGAGCAGATAACTTTACATCATGGAAATTTAGAATCATGATGATCCTAAAAGAAAATAAACTAGACTCACTTGTGAGAGAAAATAAAAGGGAACCTGAGGCTGAACCTGAGAAAAGTCAATGGATTGAAAACAATGAAAGAGCCATGAAAATCCTTGTAGATGCAATGAGGGATCATATAGTGCCTATCTTAGCAAAACATGAAACTACATACCATATGTACAAATCTCTTGAGAGTACTTATGAGATCAACAACACCTGTAGGACTCTAGCATTAAAACGACAAATCAACAATGCCCAAATGAACAAAGGGGAGTCCATTAATGCATACTTCATGAGGATTATTGAACTTAGGGATCAATTATCCACTATTGGATATCAAATTGACAACAAAGAGTTAACCCTAATTGCACTTGGAGGCCTACCAAACTCATGGGAGTCATTTGTTCAAGGAGTAAGTACAAGATCTAAACTCCCCAAATTTGATAGGCTAAGAATTGACTGCCTTCAAGAAGAAACAAGACTCTCCTCTAAAGAAAATAAACTGAAGAACATAGATGAAGACATTCATGTACTCAACACAACGTCTAATAAAAGGAACAAGAAAGGATATTTTAAAAGAAAGAGAAATTCCAATGGAAAAGAAACTTTTAAAAGGAAAGACATCTCTCAAGTACAATGCTTTAGATGTGATCAATATGGTCACTATGCAATGAAGTGCCCTGACAGATCTAAACAACATGCATCCTTTGCCAAAGTAGGAAAGACAAATTCAAATCATGAATCTGAAGACCTTGTGTTCTAAAAGGACAAATGGACTTAGAGTTACCCTTATGGATGGGAAAATTCTAGCATAGTCTAAAACTCAACTATTAAGAAAAACCATTGGTGTAAAATTAGGATGCCTTTTATGCACCTAAGTCTAAAATAAATAAATAAAAACCATCCCATGGAGGAACCTGTAAAGGTTGTGTCTTAGAAAAGAAAATAAAACCTTAAAGGTGTATAATAGAAACCTATATCTTAAGGAACTCTGCATGAGTGCTGGAATTAAGAGGAAGTTCACAAGTTGCTTGACCTAAACATTAAAACCATTCAAGAGGGCAAAAAGTTCTAATGAGATAGAAACCTACTCCCCCTAGGATAGCTGAAATGGAACCTGCTCCTGAGATTCAGAGGGAGCATCCTGAGGAAATGCCACTTGAACCTCCTACCACTTCAAATAAGGACACAAATGACATTGGTAGAAAGAGACCACTCTGGGCCAGGAAGATGATCAAAAAAGCAGATGATCATGCAACACCTAAAGGAACGTTCAGGGAGAGTAAAAGACCCAAACGATTCTCTAGCTATGTTGCTTTAATGAACAACATCATAAACTCTGAACCTACCAGTGTTACAGAAGCCTTCAGACATCAAGCTTGGAAGGATGCAATGACAAAGGAGTACCAGTCCATACTAAAGAATGATGTATGGGACATAGTGCTTAGACCAAAAGAGAAATCTGTTGTTTCTTCTAAATGGCTCTTCAAAATCAAGCATGTTGCTGATGGCAGTATAGAAAAACATAAAGCACGTTTTGTGGCTAGGGGCTTTTCTCAAAAGGAAGGCATTGATTATGAAGAAACATTTGCACCTGTTGCTCGTTATACATCAATAAGAACAGTGTTAGCCATTGCAACAGCTAAAGGTTGGAAGGTACACCAAATGGATGTGAAAACTGCCTTCCTGAATGGAACCATTGAAGAGGAAGTCTACCTGGAACAGCCTGAAGGTTTTGTGATACATAAATCTAACTCACATGTGTGCAGGCTCAAGAAAGCTCTCTATGGACTTAAACAGGCTCCCAGGGTTTGGTATGAAAGAATTGACAGTTATCTCTTGGGATTAGGATTTTCCAAGAATGATGCTGACTCCAATCTATACTTCAAGGTAATCAAAGGTGATATGCTTATAATTATTTTATATGTTGATGACCTGCTAATAACAGGAGAAGATCACCTTATTGCTCAAGGGAAACAAGATCTAATCTCTGAATTTGACATGAAAGACTTGGGTATTCTTCACTACTTCCTCGGTTTGGAAGTATGGCAGAAATCACAAGGTATTATACTAAATCAAGGGAAGTATACTATTGACATTCTGAAAAGATTTGGAATGTTGGACTGTAGACCGATGTCCACACCCATGGAAACCAACCTTCACAAATTGAAAGAAGCAGCAACAGAATCCAAATGTGCAGATCTGACCCTTTACAGACAGATGATTGGATCCTTGATGTATCTGGTTAACACCAGACCTGATATTTGCTATGCTGCAAATGCCCTCAGCCAGTTCATGTGTGAACCCAAGGAAATTCACTTGAGGGCTGTAAAACATATATTTAGATATCTTCAAGGCACCATTGGATATGGGCTTCATTACAAGAATGATCCACTAGATCTACATGGTTACTCAGATTCAGATTGGGCTGGAAGTGTAACTGATCGAAAAAAAACACATCAGGATGCTGTTTTAGTTTGGGATTGGCTATGATCTCCTGGATTTGTAGAAAACAATCGTCAGTTGCACAGAGCTCAACAGAAGCTGAATATATTGCAGCCTCAATGGGTGCAAGAGAAGTAGTGTGGCTTTGAAAATTGGTTGTGGGACTCTTTGGTGAGCCCTTGAATCCTACGATTATTCATTGTGATAATCAAAGTTGTATAAAGCTCTCTGTGAATCCTGTCTTTCTTGACATATCTAAACACATTGAGATCCCCTATCATTATGTGAGAGATATGGTGGAAAAGAAAGTGATTCAGTTGGAGTATATTAGTACAAATGACCAAACTGCAGACATTCTCACCAAGCCTCTCTCCCGAATCAAGGTAGAGCACTTCAGGAAGAAACTTGGTATGGTTGAAATGTAATTTGTTATTTATGTTTGAAATACAAATTGTTTAGAAGTTGTACTAATATATAAAGATGTTTAATGTGTGAACTCTTTTGTCATGTGTGGGACTCCATGACTTTATGGGCCTACTCCCCCTTTGTGCATTATCGAAAGGTGACGATCTTTCTGATAATGAACACTTGTATTGGACATTGTAAAGTGACGACTCTACAATGATGAACTATCATGATAGAGATATCATATGACTTGATATTTGTGGACATGTCATGATAGTATCTCTTAGATACCTTGATAGATATCATGAGACTTGATATCTGAAGATCATTGTGATCTATAAAGAGATAATCATGGTAGATGATTATATCCGTGGATATGCCATGAATTATGGTAGACATCATGAGACTTGATGTCAGTGCACATACCATAATGAAGATGTGTATGAAGAATGTCATGTGACTTGACACTTTCAAAAGCATAACACATCTTCTGATATCACGAGTTAGGTGATATCACTTTTGGAAGTTATTCTTCCTAGTTAAAGAGGGAGTGTTGAAATGATGAAAATGTGTTATGAAGAATGTCATGTGACTTGACAACTTTGAGAAAACATATCATATCACATGTGAAGGTGATATATTGACTTATTTGACTTGAAATATCTTCCCTAGCTAAGAGGGAGTGTTAATGGATGATAGCTTCGGTCAGATATGAATGACAGTGATGCAAGTATCATTGTCATTCATAAGTGATCGAAATTATCATACATATTATGATATTTCTAAAGGAAACAATTAAAATCGAAATTATGAACATTCATATAAATTCGATCATTCCTGTGATTTTATATTCTGCATTTGTTTGAAATCGGAATCCTCTTAAGACATTCGCCATCTTATAGATTGGTGTGTATGTGTTAATGCATACTTAACAAATGGAAATCAACTGTTAAGAATGTCCGCGCACAAAGAGACGCATCCCTTGGAGGCGGGCCTCTCCACTTATAAATAGGAGTTCCTTCATTGATATGCAAACATAGAAATCAGATAATGTTCTGCAATCAACACATTCACATTTAATAAGAAATTCTGGAAATCGCAGTTAGAAGAAAATTCTAGAAATTTCATTTTTATTTATAATTGTCTTATACAGAAATTCAAACTTAGTTTTGCTCTTAGGTATTAGGATCCTAGTTAAGGAAAGATTTGATTACATTTACAAAAACAAAATTTACTTATTATCTAGAAGAAAGATGTGGCATTTAATTTGTATTATGCAATAATTTTTGTTCTTGTGGGTCCAAATTATTATGTTTACTAGACATGCATTTAATCTGCTCAATTATTATATGGTTTACCATTCATCTAGAAGAAATATGCAACATCCAATTTGTTTTATTTTAAACATATCATGCTCACTTAGTATAGGGGAAATTTAAACCAATTGTGATGGACTTGAAAACTTAGAGGATTGTGATATAACTCTTGTAATATTGGATTCATCTATGTACAACAACATTTTTGGGACATGGATGGTGGGATGATAGGGGATTTCTTTTGCTCCAAAATCAAGATGTATTCTATTGTATTCAATCGGCAACACAATCCTAAGACATTCATACATAGGTATTGGACAAACTTCACATGTGAAAGGTCCAAATAGACAATTGTATGAATGCATACAAATACACATGGGTTATTAAGAAAAAACTCAAAACTGACAAATACATTATTTTTTGCAGACATATGGTCAAACCCACGAGATGCCTCATCATTTTTTCACACAATCATTAAACCGTGGAGATATTACCAGACTATGAACTGTGGTGAAATGGAGAGTAGAAAGTAATCATTTCACCCCAAAAAAATCGTGGGAAATAATCCACAACCAGACTTGACCATGTGAAACATCACATGGTGCAAAGGGCATGATAAAAACGGAAACCCAAAGCTAACACATTAGGTGTAAAATGGACTGTGGTGAAATGGAGAGTAGAAAGTAATCATTTTACCCCAAAAAAATCGTGGGAAATAATCCACAACCAAACTTGACCATGTGAAACATCACATGGTGCAAAGGGCATGATAAAAACGACAACCCAAAGCTAACACATTAGGTGTAAAATGGACTGATGTGTGTATATATACATGTCTATATTTGGGTGCAATTATAACAATTTCATTATTCATAAACACCCAACAGTGAGTGGGTGAAATTCAAGGGTTAATGCTGGTGGTTTAGGTTAGCAATCATAATAGTCCAGAACTACACATTATTCGCCAAGACTTAACACTGAACACCCCTACACATTCACTCCAATCGGTACTTTATGTACTACCTCTTCATCACCATGTTTGCATGAAATAACATTACAAAATTATTGCACAAAATTTAAAAAAATATTGAAATAACATGATAGCAACAAACTTGAAATATAAAAATATATATTGAAAGTTGTGAAATTCATATATTGTAAAGTTCGACAAATATGATTAAAACAAAGTTCTAAAAAAGACAATAGCACACAAAGAGCTTTAAAGTTTACAAAAAAAAATAGCACACAACAAAGTCACAAAGTTGATAAAAAAATATCATAATCACACATCCATAGATTTGATTAAAAAGTGGCGTGTTTTTGGGTATCAACTGAGTAAGCATCAATTGGAGATGATGTTAATGATTATGAATTATTTTGCATGGCACTTGCTATACAAACAAACAATGCTTTATTTGCCTTTGGATTGAGCTACAACTATTTAGAGTAGCCTGTAGAAGACCCGTTTTGTAGGCTACTAAGAGCAGTAAAAACTAAAGATAAAATATTAATCATGTCCCTTAAAATTGGATGTTGTGGTGGAAGAAGAGTTGTAGGTGTACTCTTATGTTTCTTTCTCCTTTATTTGTCTGCTTTTGAGTTTCCTTCCAGTATCGAACAATTTTTGTTTTTTTCCTTTCAATCTCACTCTATTGTCATTGCTCAAACTTTTTCTTTGCCATTTGCTATTTTTTTGAAACACGCTGCAATCTCGTTGCCTCCCTCTCTACCAGGTTTGCTTCTTTTTATGCCTTCTTTTATTTCATTTGCTACATTTTCCTTTGTTGCAATTTTTTTTTTCCTGAGTTTATGTGCCTCTTGTTTATTCAACAAATTGATATAATCATCTGAAGTCAAAATATGAGATTGCTTACTTAAGTGTAGCACCCCATCGCGATTTCTATTTGAAAATTAATGCACTTTTTGTGTTGGGAGTTGCAAAAAAATGTTTATTGTGCTTACTGGTTGCTAGTCTTGCATTTGTGTGCATGACACATAATTAACTTCTTGGTCGTTAGTATCATTAGCTTCCACTCCTTCTGTTTCATCGTTTATTTCCCAATTTCTCTCAGTGGTGAAGTAGTGGATGACATTTTTAGGATCAACATGTGGTGGTGATGACATGAATAGTCTTTCATCCCTTGACTGAAATTCAAATGCACCCTTAGGTTTAAAGCTGCATTTTGAAACCCACCTTGACTTCTTTGTATGTGATGAAAAATCAAGACTTTTTTCAAATTTTGCTGCCTCATTGTATGCTGTTTGAATTGTAAGAAATTCTGTATCGTGCACTTGAACTTAATTACTCTTTGTGCAATTTCCTTCTAATTCGTTTGTTGGATTTGGGGCATTGCTTGCACTGAACGCTTCTATAAACTCTTCAATCTGATTTTTATTCCAACTTGTTAGCCTCAAACAAGTCTCCATTGCAATGAATTGTGTCATCCTCAGTTGCTGAGGCTTCTGTTTTTGCTTCCATAGTGGTTCCTTTGTCTTCAACTTTGAAAACTTCATTTGACCCCATATTTATGTCAAGCGCATGTCGATCTAACAACCAAATTCCCGTTGTTCTAAAACCACTTATAATATTAGGAGTAAAAGCATGTGCAAAATTTTTGCTGGCTAGAGTTGCCAACTCTTTCCCTCCTATGTCAAGTTGAGGATGTGTAGAGACCCATAAACTCCTTCGCTATTTGAAGTAATTTTTGAAAGGTGAGAATACACTGATATCAAGGGGCTGTAATTTGTGATTGGTATGTGTTGGAAGCATGAAAATCTATTCCCATACACTTTGCTTCTTCAATTATTTTGAATGCCACATGATTGCAATGATTGTCGAAAATGAAAAATTGTCTATTTGTTGGTGTCACCCCATCTAAAGCATTTCTAGCGAAGTGTTTTAACCATTTGACAAAAATTCTTTGGTCATCCAAGCATATTCTTGGGTTGCCATGCATGCCCTTGGTTCATAGTCAATATACCAATGATCCATTCTCTACTTTTCTTCTTCAATTATTTTGAATGCCACATGGTTGCAATGATTGTCGAATATGAAAAGTTGTTTATTTGTTGGTGACACCCCACCTAAAACAATGATCCATTCTCTACTTTTTGAGATTAATTGTGGAACACATTTGGTTTTGTCTTTACAATAACTCTCATTCCACAATTTTTGCCAATCGACACATCTGTTTTGTTGCAATTCTATATTCTGTTAGACCCATAATTGTGTTTGTTATACAACTCTTTCAAGTTGTCATAAAAAGAAATTATGTAGGGGCATAGCATTATAGTTTTGTCTATATCACTCTTGTTGTCCGAATTGTTAGATCAAGATGCCATTGCTGAAAGCCAACCCATTATGACCTCTCTGTCATCCCATTTGTGAATGTGTTAGATTTCACTCCAATTATTTGAACCATTATTGATTTAAATTGTGAAACTTGAAGGTCATGGCCAATATTAGCATGTCTTTACATCAGTGCACTATTTTAGTTTTTTCTTCTTTAGATATGATTGTTCGTGGCCCCTTCTTTTTTGTGGTTGTAACACCATTTAGCCACACCTTCAAATTGTTAGGCGAGATTCTCCACTTAATTGATGTACCTTTGATTAACATACGGTTATCTTCAACATCTGCAACTGCTCTTTCCATGTGATGCATAGTTTAATTTGTCATCGACAGGTCTAGAGACATCATATGGACAACAACTGATCAAGAACATGAATAAGCGGTTCCAAGCCTACTTGAGTATTTTGAACAACGGGTTCAAAATTTGAATGTTAACTTGTATGGTCTGCATTTTATGAAATGACATTTTTGTTGATGTTGACTATTGATTCTTCGTCAACAAGATCAGGAACATTGAACTTCACTCTATGAGGTACTTTAATTGAGTGCCTCCCACTCGATCTTTTCTTGTTCTTCTTTGATGCCATGATTATCATTGAACTTGTATGTGAATCGAAAAAGTCAACAAAAACATCTATGGTTGCAAACAACAAAATCATAAACTAAATAATGTGAGAAAAACAATGATGATATCGGTAAAAACTAGTAATAACTATTATTCAATTGGCTAAATTTTTTTTTATAGGTCTACAAAAATGCTGAATAAAAAGATTTAAGAGTACCATTGTTTGCATTTTGAAATGAAAATGATATTTGTCATTACCTCACACCATGAAAAGCAAACAACAACAAACCATTGAGGGTTTACATATATATGTATGTGTATGTATACATGTATAGATATATGTACACATATATCTGTGTAATTATATGTATACATACATATACATACATTTATAAGTATATGTATGCATACATATAATTACACAAATATATCTATATATATATATATATATATATCTATTTTTGTACATATATATGTAAATCTTTGTCGATTTGCTTTCCTCTATGCTCTATGGTGTGAGGTAATGATAAACATCATTCTCCTTTCAAAATGCAAACAATGGTTTTTTTGAATTTTTTTATTCAACATTTTTGTAAACCTGTGAAGAGTTTTTTGACTTATTGAATAATGATTACTTGTTTTTATCGATTTCATGATTATTTATTTGATATTGTCTAGCTTATGATTCTATCATTTGCAAACATAACAAATGTCTTTTTGGACTTTTTTGGCTCACATACAAGTTCAATGATAATCATGGCATTAGGGCAGAAAATGAAAAGATCAAGTGGGAGGCGTTAGGATTTAGTGATGTTCAATGTTTTTTTGATTTTGCTGAAGAAAGAGTTAGTAGTTGACATAAACGAAAATGTCATTTCAAAAAATGTAGTCCATACAAGTGAACATTCAAGTTTCAAACATGTTGTTCAAAATATTCAAGTAGGTTTGTAATCGCCAATTCATGTTTCTGAGTCAGTTGCTATTCATGTGACGTCTTCATATGTTGTAGATGTTGGGAATCATATGCTAATCAAAAGTGTAGCGATCAAGTGGGAAATCTTGCCTAGCAGTTTGAGGGTGTGATTTAATATTGTTACAACCACAAAAAAAAGGGGCCATGAACAATCATATCTAAAGAAGAAGCTGAAATAGTGTAGTGGTGTAAAGACATGGGTAATATTGACTATGGTTTTCAAGTCTCATAGTTTAAATCAATGGTGGCCCAAATGATTAGAGCGAGACTTAACCTATTCACAAATGAGATGTTAAGGAGGTCATGGTGGGATGGCTTTTGGTAAAGACATCATGATCTAACAATTTGGACAACAGGAGGAGTGGACACAGACAAAGCTATTATGCTATGCCTTTGCATAGTTTCTTCTTTCTATGACAACTTGGAAGAGTTGTATAACAAACACAATTATGAATCTAGCAGAATATGGAACTATGACAAAATAAATGTGCATATTGATAAAAAATGTGGAATGAGTTTTGCAAAGACGAGGATCAAATGCGTTCCACAATTAATCTCAAAAAACAAAGAATGGATCACTGATTTAGCATGTGTTAGTGTAGCCAATCATGCTATACCAGGTTTTTGTTTGTTCAAGTAAAAGAAACATTAAGAATTATATTATTAATTGTGAGCTAAGGTTAGCATGCATGATAGCTCAAGAGCATGCTTGGATGACCAAAGAATTATTTGTCGAATGGTTAAAATTTTTGCTAGAAATTCTCAAACGGGGTGTCACCAATAAATAGATAACTTTTCATATTCGACAATCATGGAAGACATGTGACATTCAAGACAATCAAAGAATCAAAGCGTATGAGAATAGATTTGCTCACATTTCCAGCACATACCAGTCACAAATTGCAACCCTTTGATGTCATTGTATTTTTAGATTTCAAAAATTGCTTAAAACAACAAAGAAGTGTATGGGTCTCTACACATCCTCAACTTGACTTAGGAAGGAAAGAATTGACAATTTTTGTCAGCAAAATTTTTGCACAAGATTGACTTCTAAAATTATAAGTGGTTTTAGAATGAGAATTTAGCTTTTAGATCGCTATGCATTTGACATGGATATTGAAGCCAAGTGAAGATTTCGTAGTTGAAGATGAAGAAACCACTAAGAGAGTGGAAACAAAAACCATGACAATCGAGGATGATGTACAGTTCATTGCAACAAAGACTGGTTTGAGGCTAGCAGGTTGGAATGAAGATCAAATTGAAGAGTTTGTAGAAACGTTCAATGCACAAAGAATAATGATGTTCAAGTGCATGACAAAGAATTCCCTACAGTTCAAACAATATGTAATGAAACATTAGAAATTGGAGAAAGTCTCAACCTACTATCACATACAGGGTAGTCGAAGTGGTTTCAAGTTGTAGCTTTAAATCTAGGGGTGCATTTGAATTTCGGTCAAAAGGATGAAGGACTAACTATGCCATCATCATCACATGTTGATTCTAAAAATTTCATCCACTACTTCACCATGGAGAAATTGAGAAGCAAAAAATGAAACAAGAGTGGAAGCTAATGATACTAGCGACAAAAAAGTTGACTATGTACCATGCACATAAGTGGAAGTGGAAAATTAGCACCAGTAGGCAGAAGAAACATTTTTTTGCAACTCCCAACACAAAGGGTGCACCAATCGTCGAATAAATATTGCAATGGGGTGCTACACTTAAGTAGACAATCTCAA
Source organism: Sequoiadendron giganteum (assembly GCA_007115665.2). Taxonomy (NCBI): domain Eukaryota; kingdom Viridiplantae; phylum Streptophyta; class Pinopsida; order Cupressales; family Cupressaceae; genus Sequoiadendron; species Sequoiadendron giganteum. Next base: position 374,761,802 of record CM021109.1, on the reverse strand, counting down.
ATTTTGACTTCAAATGATTATATCGATTTGCTGAATGAACAAGAGGCACATAAACTAAGAAACAAAGAATTGCAGCAAAGGAAAAGGGAGAAAATGAGAGAAAATAAGGCATACAAAAAAAAAAAAAACCTAGAAGAGAGGGAGGCAAAGAGATTGTAGCATGTTTGAAAAAATAGCAAATGGCAAAGGAGAAGCTCAAACAACGACAACAGAGAGAGATTGAAAATGAGCAAACAAAGATTGGTCGATAGTTGAAGGAAACCCAAAAACATGTGAATAGAGCAGAAATAAACAGAAGTAAGAGTACACTTACAACTCCTCTTCCATCGCAACATCCAATTTTAAGGGACACGATTAATATTTTGTCTTCAGTCTTTGCTGCTCTTAGTACTCTACAAAACGAGTTTTCTACAGGTTGCTCTAAATAGCTATAGTTCAGTCTAGAGGCAAATTAGACATTGCTTGCTTGTATAGCAAGTGTCGTGCAAAACAATCCACAGTCATTAACATTGTCTCCAATTGATGCTGACTTAGTTGATACCCAAGGACATGTCACTCCTTAATCAGATCTATGAATGTTTGATTAGGATGATTTTTTGTGAACTTTGTGATTTCGTTGTGTGCTACTATCTTTTTTTTGTAAATTTTATAGCTCCTTGTGTGCTACTGTCTTTTTCAAAACTTTGTTTTAATCATGTTTGTCTGACTTTATAGTATATGAATTTCACAACTTTCAATATATATTTTTATATTTCAAATTTGTTGCTATCATGTCATTTCAATATATATTCCAAGTTTTGTGCAATAATTTTGTATTTACGTCGAAGGCGTTCCCTCTATGGAGTCTCACAACCAAATCTCAATCAAATCTCGAAATCAATGTCTCATATTTGCGTAGAAGGTATGAAGACCATGTAATTAATCTGGTCCGTTTACATCACATCACCGTAACTATTGCATCTAATCGATCATGCATGTTCACATTATATCCTCGTAACTACATTTGATGGAAACAAATGGAGCAACACATTTTTAGTGGTGCAGGGATTATGTGCATTAACATTGACGTCATTAACATTGATTCTCATTGATACCCACATTAATCTTGACATTTTTCACTTGTAGTGGCGTTAATATTAATAGGCATATGTTATATCATTTTTCGCCATTTTTTAGTTGTTTTCCACCGTTTTTTCTTCTTTCCCCACCACTATTGGTTTCCTTCCTTGTTGGTATTGATCTTTCGCTTCTCCAATTGAAAATTATCGCCAACATCCTAATAATGAACACATTTAGGTTTTAATATAATGTATATTTTATATAATAACAAATAAATTATAAATAATATAATTTTATTGCTTATTATTATATATTATATTCTTTAACAAAACTATCAAATACATATATAATACAAGATATAATTAATATATTATATATATTTTATATAATACACATTAAATTATATATAATATAATTATATTTATTATTATATATAATAGTATATATAAGTTATATTATTATTATATATTATATTTTATAATAAAAATTATTAAATATAAATATGAAATTATTATAATTAATATTTAATATACTTTTTATAGAATAAATTTAATTATTTAAGTATTCTCTATTATGAAATATTTGCATACAGATTTAAAACATAAACCAATACAAATGAAAAAAGAAAGTTGCCATAATATATAATTTATATATTATATTATATAGTTTATAATATATATATAATATAATTATATTTATTATTATATATAATAGTATATATAAGTTATATTATTATTATATATTATATTTTATAATAAAAAATATTAAATATAAATATGAAATTATTATAATTAATATTTAATATATTTTTTATAGAATAAATTTAATTATTTAAGTATTCTCTGATTATGAAATATTTGCATACCGATTTAAAACATAAACCAATACAAATGAAAAAAAAAAGTTGCCATCAATAAAAAAAATATTGCAAATGTAAATAAAATGTTCCCAACCAGTTGTCAAATCAATAGTTATCTAACTTCTATGTGATAAGTGAGATTTTGGAGGCTTTCACCTGATATTTAAAAAGATTTTACCATTAAACTGTAGTTGGTTTACCCTTAAATGGTAGCTAAAATTTGTTTTCCAACGACTCAAAAGTGGTTTGGAGTTGCAAGACTTGTTTCAGGCTCAAATCTCACACCATATTGTTTCAGGCTCAAATCTCACACCATATGTAGTCTATCGACTAATAAAGAGAGAGAAACTCGAAAGATAGAGAATGAGAGAAAGAGACAAATTTAGATAGTTAGATATTGAGAGATAGAGAGATGGAAAATAGAAAGAAAAAGGAGAAAGAGAGCAAGAGAGAGGGAGCAAAATTTCCAGTGCCTGCTCCTTGTTTTTAGTATTTGAGAAATTATAAAATCTTGTTTCTCTTAAATATTGCAGCAGAGTGCTAAAATTTACTCACCGCGGAACCCTCTTAGCTGCAAAACCCTTACCATACTTATTCGCCAAAAGCTTGGAAAATATATAGGAGCCCTTGCCTGATTTTGTCAATATTCTGACCCAAAATCACATATAATATTCTAGAGGGGAGATTTTGCAGTATAAATGTTGCAAAAGGCAACAAAATATATGATCTTTCAATTCCATTTAAAAGGTTTCAGCTCCAAGTTTTGTGGAAATATATTGATTTTTGAATTGGGCTATGTTCCTAAGGACGTGAATAGCTGAATTCTTTGAGCGGGGGTGCTGCTGATAAAATGTTCATGCCATTTACAATAAGTTAATGGTCCCATGGAGGGTAGGCTACATTACTATTATCAACAGGGAAAATTCAGAGCCAATGGATAAAACATGAATTTCACTTCTCAGCTGCAATTTTGAAGGATTCTTTATTTAAGGCTCTCCCATTAAAATCCTTGCCAAAATTTCTCACGGTGTGCCACAAACTTCTAGGCTCCTTTTCTACTCTTCATTCAAAAGAATCGGCTTTCCCCAATTCATGGAAAAGATCACTACACAGAAGCTAAGAGGATCTTGTGAAACTAAATATTCAGCTATCTCCCATAGTTTCTCATCATATCACATTTAATATTTCTGGGTGCAAATTTAAGAAAAACGCACTACACAGAAGCTATCAGTTAGAGAAAATTCCAATAACTCTTGAGGACTGCTGCAACTTCAAGTTCTCCTCAATCTTTGCCAGCCATCAAGCCGATGATTTTTATTATTCATGTTCTACAATTTGGTGGCCCCCACCTTATTGGAAACACAAATTGAGGAAAAGAGGATTCTTTTCCTTGTGCACGGTCATGCCTCAGTTTGAACTTTTTAAGTTTCTTCCCTAAGCATGGTTTCGTCTGTAAGGTCTGCCGCTTGGATTGTTGTGTGCCCATATTCTTTACCTTGAGAATGTTAGAATCCAAGATCACCTGCATGCAGTAACCTGTTACATGCAAAAGACATTCAGAACAAAACAAGATGTTCTGCAAACCTCAAAGTGTAAAATGCATTATCAGAATCTCAGTTATTACAAAGAGATCAATCCTTATGAAGGAGATCAAGAAACCCTAAAAGGGAAACCCTAAATGAAACCCTAGTGTGCACACTTAATAATTAATCAATTATTAATGTGCCTAAGTTTAGCTTAAGCAACTAGAGGAATAAGTGACTTAATTAATTAACCAGTATGATGTAATTAATTAAGCGTAATAAATTATTACTCTAACACCCCCCCTTAAGATGAACTTAGGAAGAAGCTAAAACACTAAAATAAGATGCATGCAAGCAAAGATGGGTCCCGGCAACTAGGCCTGATCAGGTACCCATTTACAAATGCAAGAAAGAGGTAGAGGAGGAAAACCCAGTGGGACAAAACCCCCTTACAATGATATGACATCTGCAAAGAAGCACTGGAAGAACAACACAGACCCATGTCGGCAGAAGCAAGGAAAGATACTTACGTCTACGAAACCATATCAGAATCATAATGATGCAACAACAGACCCGATGCCACGGAACACTCGAAAACTCCAAACGGGAACAACTCTGGAATCTATGAAGCAGCAGTCGATTATTAAATGATGTATCACTGAAAATGAAGTGCAAAGATGCAAGAAGCACTCTCCCAACTGTCAAAATATCCAAGTAATCTCCAAAACACCCATCGGGTCAAATCTGGAATAACGAAAAACTTGTGACAGATACAGAAAAAAGTGCATGGACAGCAACATAGAGCTCCTCAATACCTTTCCAACGCCGCAAAGATAGCGAAAATCGGAGATCGTGGCAAAAAGTTATGAGCTCGGAAGCATAAAAAGTACATCTGACTTCAACCAGCAATAAATGCAGTAAAACAGGAAAATACTGAAAAATAAACTGCACCAAATGAAAGTGCTCGGAACCAGCTTTCCGGCAATATCTCGTTTGCCCAATTTCGATACCGTATGCCCAAGTTATACAAAAAAGAAAAAAACTGCTTCTTTAGAGAAAACTAGGGTTAGGAGGGGACAAACACCACCGTACAGACGCTGATGTCATGCTGACGTCAGTGGTTCACGGGCATAAATTTGACGGCCTGCAGACCGTTGTCGCAAAAAATGGGCCTCCCTGCAGAAAAATTTCGGCCCCTAGTCACCCATGTGACCGTGGGCGCAGAGCAGGGGGTTGGGGCGGAGCAGGTGGTTCTCCATGGGACCGGCGGCCGAGGATGAGAAGCCCTCAAGGGCTGGCAGAGCTGGAGGTGGCGTATGGGCTGAGCGCCACCCGGCGGCGGAGGACGGCGGCGGCGGTGAAGCGGTGGCCGCCTGGTGGCGGGTCGGTGGCCGTCGGGCGGTGGGAGCCGTTTGCACTGGAGGCGCCGACACAGAACCCGAGATCGGCTTTTTTTTGAATTTTTTTTCGATTTTCATGTCTCGGAATGCGTGCTGGGGAGGCCGTACGGCTTCCTTGGCAATTTTTTTTTGCCTCCCAAGATCAACTTCACCAAAATCAACCAAACGACAGGCGTTCCTAGGGTTTTGAGGCGCTGCGAACGCGATGGCGACGTCCGTTTGAGCCCATAGTGTGCCGAAAAATTGGCTACCCCCAGATCTTGCAAAAAAGATGCCTGTGGAAACCCTTGCACTTGAAACTCACTGAGAAGCCATATCTTCAGATCACAAACAGGCAGCTGCAGGTCTGGAGCTCTGATACCATATTAAAATCCAAGATCCCTGTTACATGCAAAAGACATTCAGAACAAAACAAGATGTTCTGCAAACCTCAAAGTGTAAAATGCATTATCAGAATCTCAGTTATTACAAAGAGATCAATCCTTATGAAGGAGATCAAGAAACCCTAAAAGGGAAACTCTAAATGAAACCCTAGTGTGCACACTTAATAACTAGAGGAATAAGTGACTTAATTAATTAAGCGTAATAAATTATTACTCTAACATACTCTAACAGAGAATCTGCTAATAGATTATCTGGGTTATCTCAAATTAAGTTTTCAAGCAGTCACATCTGATGGAGACAGCACAAGACTAGTGATCTGTGTTTAAATTTTCTGCCATGTCAGAATCAACAGTGCTTAAAAATCACCTTGTGATTCAAAGGCAAAAATAATGACCAGCTACATGTGGTCCTTAGTTTGTGCAGGTTCTGTTATTCTTATAGCAGGCAGATGACAAACCCAAAAATGACTAGCTCTAAGTGGTTACATCATCCGATCTGGATCCTAGTGCCTTAAAAGATGTGGTTTTGTTTTGTAGACTACACCCAAGTTTTCTTTTGTGTTAGAAATAATAGATGTATCAAGTTTGTTTACAGCAGGGCCATGATTCCATAATAGAAAATTCCCCAAAAAAGAAAAGAAAAGAACCATCTTGTGCTCCCGATGACCTTGGTAAGTTTAAATTTATTCAGCAGCAATTGAGTCATTTCCATTTGAATATCAAAGCTACACTGCCACCACAGCCAATCCAATCCTTAAAATAATACCACAAATAATTGAAGCTTAAATAAAACGGTAGAAATTCAACATCACAATTCACTAGCCCCCCCAAATACAAGAGGAAATCATGCAACTCTTCAGTTCTCAAGTAAGTTTTTAATCAGCTTAATTCCCTTCCGTATGGGTTTCTAATTTTGTAATATTCACTTCCTGGGCTTGGCTGTGATGACCCTCTTAGGGCTGGGCTTAGAATCCACTACATACGTACCTCTTCTCTTAAATTTAGTCGGAAGGTTTAGTTGTGTAGAAGTATACATAAGGCAGGTGAATTGTTTGATAGAATGCCTGGAGTAAAAGGGATGTTGTGAACTGCAATGATGGTAGGATATGCACAAAATAGATTTGTTGAAAAGGCTCTAGAAACTTCCAACCAAATGCAATTGGCAGGGGTAAAGCCAAATTCCACAACCTTCCCCAACATGCTTGCTGACTGCGTCAATATGGGAGCTTTGGAACAGGGCATGGACATTTCTCTTTGAATATTTCAAATAAGCAGGGGAGTATGGAGCCTAAAAATGGCAAATAGTTTTATGGGTCGTCTCAAAGAGGAAAGGGACAGTTGATATTGAAGCAGAGTATGGTAATGGCGATGTCTTAGCATCTTGACAAATATTATGGCTGGTAAGTTGTTTTACTTCAAAAATATCTTTGTTTGGTTTTGATTATCTTTGATTATTTTAAAAAATTCAAGAAAGTCATAATGCAATTTCTTACCATTCTTCACTTTGCTATTGTTTGTAACATGTTAGATCTTCGAGCTAATGAGTTATGCTTGTCAGTCAAGGGCCAGCAGTAGTAGAAGCCATAACCAAAATACTGCAGAGAGTAAAGAATGATGCTGGATATGATAACGATACTGGCAGTATTGGAGGAATGAGAAGGCAGTCATAATGGAAGCGGCACACAAGTGAGTCTTTTCATTTGTAGCTTGCCTGGAGAAATTACGATTCCAGAAAGGCATGGACAACAAAAGTGGCATGCAAGTGAAGATCTAATTTCTGCTTTGCTTAGGGAAGTGGCACACAAGTGAGTCTTTTTCATTTGTAGCTTGCCTCGAGAAATTACGATTCCAGAAAGGCATTGACAACAAAAGTGGCATGCAAGTGAAGATCTAATTTCTGCTTTGCTTAGGGAGGTTACATTTTGTGTGATGTTCTTTCCTATCATTAAGTTGCTACTTATTTATGTTTCGACAATTTAGAAACATGTAATGCAAATTATCCTTTGGTTATGCATATTTTTACTTCAAGGGTTTCATTTTTCTTTAGATCTTGCACATACTTTCAAAATAGTTAGAAGCTGAAGCTGGTTTTGTGAAGGGATTTGGTCTTATCTTTATTGTTTGTAGGTCTTCTTTGGATATCAAGAAATAAAATATTTAAAATGGTGATTACATGGAATATAGAATTGGTGACAATGCTTCTTTTGGCTCTATTCATAAACTGATCAAAAGTATTCTCAAAACAGTGTTTGTAGTGAACAATTCATATACCGGCAGCATTTAATGAATAATTTTAGACTGTAAGACATTTTGTCAAAACTTTCCCAACAAAATCTCTTTGCAATGAATGTTTGATCTTTAAACTTTTAAACATGTCATTTAAAATTTAAAATTATTGAAGGTTACTTTCAAGGACGGATGGATATTTAAATAGTTGTATGTAGTAAGTGCTTTTGGCATGAAGCAAATCAGTTTGGGAACACAAATATGTGAAAGTTCTTTGTCTTTGATTTTAGATAATACAGGCAATAATTGATCAACATCTAGATGCGAAAATTGTAAGTATGTAATCCTCTTTTTCTCATAAAGTGCTTGTCCTCAATTTTCTTATTTGTTGTTTTTCTGACCAGCTTACAATTCAATTCCAGTTTTGTAAATATTGTCTTCAAGATAATATTCTCTTCATGTATCCAGACTTACAAGACATCCTATTAAAGTGAAGGAATTTGCCAATTTGAATTTGGGTCATTAAAATTAGTTATTTTCATAAAATTCAGTTTCCTGTATGTCCGTTCGTGGACTTTATGTTTATTTGACATATTTAATTATGCTTGCATGGCAAAAAATTGGCCAATTTCAATTCGTGGAGAACCTTGGGGTAAGTCACTTGAATCTATATCTGGCCAGATCATTTTTATTGTGTGTTTTATTTCATTCTAAAAGACTTTTGTCCATATTTTCATGGTGAGAGTTATGTAAGCGTACAATTATTTAAGGGCTCACACGAGCAATTTCCCCTCTTCTTTAATTTTCTACATGAATAGTACTATTTCAAAGTCGAGTTTTGTTTAATTATGACATAACAAAATTTTTCCTATGTGATATCATTTCTTACATAATATTTTAAATTTTGTTTTGGGGTGATTGTTTGTATCTTGTTGATATATCTGTTTAGTTGAGAAACATTTCATGACAGTTGTAAATGTCTTTCAAAAAAGGTTTTTTCAATAATTCTTGGTCCTTAATGAAGAATGTATGTATGGATTTATTGTTTGTGTGTAATATGATAAATCTTTTACACAACTAGACTGCCCCATTATCCATACCTACTCGACGCCTTATCTCAAATTCATTAAGCATGTAGTTTGCTTAGTTGTTTATACTGGTCTTACACTCAATTTTCGTTAATTTTCTCTATTCTATTGCATGTGCAACTCAACATAGGATCACTTGGGGTCATCTACTGTCCTCTTTAATCTTTTCATTTGGTTTAGAGAAACAACCATAGCCACCATAGGTAGGAACATATAAAAAAACAAGAGCTAAAGTGAGGTTGCTCTTTGGTCTTTGTCATTTGTTGTCAACATCAAATTTATAGACTGTGCTATCCATTCACAAACACTTGGCATGAAAAGAGGGTTGTAGGTGTTTTTTTAAAGCCTAGCTTGGTCAGACTGAGTGAAAAGTATAAATATGAATAATAATATTTAATCATTAGTTAACATATTATTTTTATCATAATATGAATCTTGTTGTTATGTTGCACTCTCACAAGTAAGAATGAGTCCAATTGCCATAGGGAGAAAAAGAGAAGTCTCCAAAGTTGTCTAGGCCATGTATTTTATAGTAGCAGTTTGGGGCATTTATGCAAAAAAAATTCATGGGTTTTGAAAAACTCCCTTGTCTTACTGGAGAAGAGACCACAACAAAAAATCCAAACCCCAAACATAGATGTTTTTAGGCTTAGTATTTGCAACTAAAGACATTTAGATTGTCTTTTTCTTTTGTATTTTGAAATATACAATGCCACGAATAATGAAGTTACATGTAAATGTGCATACTTATTTATACAGAATGTGCCTCCTTAATATGTTAACTTACATATACTTTTCTATAGGCATAATCCTTGCACCCCATTCTTGTGCAAGTGCTAGTTTAAATTTCTTTCATGGCCTTCACTTTCCATGCAATCCCCATTTTCTATATATTGGGTACTCTCTCAATTGGGATGGCCCTACCTTAGGTTGAGTCTGCTTAAACACACTTTGTCTTGGCTTTAGCACCCTTACTCTCTCTTCCCCTTACTTCGCAACCACTGAAAAATTCTTCCCTCATTGATGCGTGCACCCTTAGCAATCATTTGCAACTTCTCCCTTGTGCTGCTACGCACCTTCCTCTCTCCCCATTTTGATCGATCCTCAAGACTTCAATTATTTCTTTATTTTAATGGCAAATGTCTTCATACACTAGCGTAGCCCTCCAATCTATGTGCACCACCAATCTCTGATGGCATCCTCCTTCCTATCTCTTCCCTGACAAAGTTGCTAAACTCTCATATGGGCTCGCTATCTCTTTCTATTCACTACTCTTTTACTCACCTTTCACAGGCTCTCTCTTTTTGATCTTCTACACAACCCCTTCACCAATTCATTGTTTTTATTCAGTGTTTTCTGCCTCCTCTCTATAAGGCATAGCCTCTCTCTCTTCCTGATATTTTATTTAATGTTTTTTTATACCTCTTAGAAACTATGTTGTCCTTCCATTCTTCCTGGGGCTTTCAAAATTCTCATTGTTTCCATTAGGCGTCCATTTCCCTTCCAATCAAGCTTCTTTTTATTCGCAATTCAATTTACATTTTGACTCTTCAAATGCCTTTCAACTTCTTCCCTTGTAGTGCGGCCTGCCTGGTGTTTTAAATTTTGCCTTTTAATTTGTATTCAAAATGTCTTTTGAAGACACGAGTTACGTTTTATTGTGTCAAAATTGTCTACTTTAATTTCGCAACTATTCATCTTCTCACTACATGTATCAACTCAGCAGAAATAAAACCATCTCAACTACATATTTAAATTCATCCTATATTGCAGCAAAAGAAAGCTAAACCAATGTCAAAATCAATGCATAGAATTTTGAGAATCAATGTAAAACATGTCAATTAGTCACCAATGAAGTCCACTAAGATCAAGTTGACTCGCTGTCCAAGAGCAAACACCACAACAAAAATTGAACCCAAAAATAAAATATTTGTTTGGTTGGTGTTGATCTTCTATCCGCCTATGTGCTCTTGCACCACAAAGGAGGAGAAAAAGACGAAGATAGATAAAGAGAGAGGAACAAAGATAGAAATAAAGGGGTAAAAAGAGAGAAGAGAGAGAAACAAAGATAGAGAAAAAGATAAAGAGAAAAATAAAAATAGAGAGATAAAGAGGGAGACAAAGAGATATAGAGAGATAGGTAGAGATATAAAGGAATACAAAGGGATAGAGAAAGAGGTAAAGATAGTGAGAGGAAGAAAAATCGATAAGAGAAAGAGAGAAGAGGAGACATACATAGATGAAGATAAAGTCACATAAAGTGAGATAAATAGAAGAAATAAAAGATACCCCCCTTTCTATGTGTATCCCTCTCCCTCTATTAATTGAGTTATCTCTCCCTCCCCATTCTTTTCTCTCTCTCTCTCTCTCTCTCTCTCTCTCTCTCTCCATATCGCTCCCCCTCTCTCTCCCCTCTTCAACCTTCCTCTCTTCTTCTCTCCCCCTCTTCTCTATCTCTCCTCTACCAATATTTCTCCCTTTCTCTCACTCCCTCTCTCTCTATCTCCCCCCATCTCTCCCTCGCTCCCTCTATATCCCCCTATCTATCGCTCTATCTCTACCTCTCTCTCCCTTTCTCTTCCCATATATCTCTATCTCTCTCTTTCTCTTCCCATATATCTCTATCTCCCTCTACTTATTTCTCCCTTTCTCTATCTACCCTTTATTTTCTCTCTACATCTCTATTTACCTATTTCTAATTCTCTCTATTTGTATCTCTTTGTCTCTCTTTCCCTCTCCTCCCCTTTTTACATCTCTATCTCTTTATCACTCTATCTCACCATCTATATCTCTTTATCTCTCCCTCTCCATCTTCCTCCATATCTCTCTATCTCTTCCTCTCTATTTCTCCCTCTCTATCTCCCTATCTCTCTTTGTATTTATCTCCCCCTCTACCTATATCTCTCTATCTATTTGTCTTACTCTTTATCTCTTGCTCTCTTCATCTCTACCTCTATGTTCCTCTCTCCCCCTTATCTCTAGACATGTCTCCCTCTCTCTATCCATCAATCTATCTCCCTCTCTATATATTTATATCTTCTCTATCTATCCCTTTCTCTCTCTTTATCTCTCCCCCTTCTATCTCTCCCTCTTTCCATCCCTACCTCTCCCCCCCTCTATCTCTCTCCCTCTCCTTATTGCAAATATAACATGAGTCTATTATTAATGGAGATTGATTATCTTCTCCATTTAGAGGTTTTATTTCAATCATGTTTGGATCCCTATAAGTGGATGCATAGTTTATTTGAAGCTATCCTTGTAAGTGGATCATTTTTTGAATGGCCTACCAATTGACCTCATCTACTGCATAAATGTATGCAAATAAAAAGGCCAAAATTTATCTTAATGATCTTCCACACTTCTTCGTCGTACCCATTGCACACTAAGGTGTCATTACTAGTTTTATTTCATGCAAACATGGCGATGAAGAGGTAGTACATAGAGTATTGATTGGAGTGAATGCATAGTTGTGTGCGGTGTTAAGCCTTGGCGAGTAATTTGTAATTCTAGACTACAATGACTGCTAATCTTAACCTCTTAACATTAACCCCTAAATTTTATCCATTCACTATTGGGTGTTTATGAGTAATGAAATTGTTATAATTGCACCCGAATATTGACATATATAAATCCATATTTATAAATGTATATATATATATATGTATGTGCATATATATACACACACACACATCTGTCCATTTTTCCTCTAATGTGTCAACTTTGGGTTGCCATGTTTATCATGCCCTTTCCACCATGCGATGTTTCACATGGTCAAGTCTGATGGTGGATTATTTCCCATGATTTTTTGGGGTAAAATGATTACTTCCTACTCTCCATTTCATTGCACGCCCACAATTTGGTAAACCCTCCACGGTTTCATGATTTTGTGTAAAAAATGATGAGGTGTCTTGTGGGTTTGACCATATGTCTACAAAAAATAATGTATTTGTCTACTTGGACCTTTTTCTTAATAACCCATGTGTATTTGTATGCATTCATATAATTGTATGCTTGGACTTTTTACATGTCAAGTTCGTCCACAACCTATATATGAATGTCTCAGGGTTGTGTTGCCAGTTGAATACAATAGAATACATTTTAATTTTGGAGCTACTCTTGATATATTATATATATAATGTGTATGAAAGTGTTTATATATGCCAACTGATTACAATAGAAATCATCTTCATTTTGGAGGTACTCTTCATATGAATCCATACATATATGTGTATTTGTATACATATATAGATAAGTATACATCTATCTATGTAAATATGTTGAGTGTGTGAATGTCCAAAGTTTCACTTGACAATAATGACACAAAAGATTACATCTGAACTGAATATAAATGATACACATACATACATACATATATGTGTGTGTGTGTGTGTATTTGAAAACGTGAATGGAAATGTAATGACTCGATGCTCTACTAGAACACTAGATGCAACATATCAATAAAGAAAACTACTTATAAGGTGTATATAAATGTGTATTTGTAAATGCAAAGAGCATATGGTTTCGTAGTGTTATAGATGCAACATATCCATTAATTAATGTAATTGAAATTCTAAGTTCTTCAACACATAATATGAAATTAATAAAATTCTAAATTCTAAATGTAAGTGTAAAATGAATAAGAATAATGAACATTATAAAAAAACACAATGTCTATCGAGTCATTGCCAAATTGCCAACTTACGAATTGAGCTCTACAAACTTCCCAACCATTTGACATGCTTGCCACAACCAAAATATAAAATAGAACAAACATATATGAACAACTGTTAATGAAATAACTAAAAAGACATATTAGTTTTTTTTTTAACATAAAAGAGGGGTAAAAATTTATTAAAACAAGAGGAAATTACAGAGCCAAAACATTACATAGCCTTATCAAGCTCCACCAAATGGTCCAACTGTTGAGACAAATCAGGGGGTAATTGACCCCGATCAACCAAATGCCAATCATGAATATGATCAGAAGCCCATTTGGCCAAACAATTAGCAACACCATTCCACTCCCTAGGAATATGAGTGAAAGTAAAAAACTCAAGAGAAACACAAAGATTGAGAATTTGATCAATAATCAAAGCCAAGTGCCAACTAACATCCTCTAACCGCCGCCTGTTCAACAAGTTCACCACAACTTGGGAATCAGATTCACATATAATCCTGCGCCACCCCAACTTACTACCATGCTCCACAGCCATTAAAATTGCCTGAGCCTCCATAAGATTATTAGTATGAAGACCCTTATAAATAGAGAAAATAAATTGAACATTCCCAGAACTATCCCGACCAACACCACCAATTCTAGCATGACCAGGGTTTCCACGAGAAGAGCCATCCGTGTTAATTTTAAGGATGCCTTGAGGAGGAGGAGACCATCTTCCCTCCCTATTCACCTTCGGAGTAGGATGCCTACACCTGTTGCGCTTAAGCTGCTGATGTGAAGGAGGCAGATGAAGGCGGTTGAAACAACCAACATCTGAAGGAGCAATCGGATCAGACAGATCACACTTGGTCGTGATCGTTTTTCCCACAGAATGCAAAATTTTCCACCACAAGCGAGGGGCCCCCATCATCATATCCTGAAAAATCCGACGATTTCTCTCCAACCAAAGATTCCAAATGATGAAGGAAGGGCCAATCGCCCAAGCAACTTGAAGAAAGGGAGTAGAAACAGGGGCCCTACTCCCCTGATCCACAAACTCAGCCAAAGAAGAAACATGCCGACAGGGCATATTCCACACCCGCCACCAAAAATGCCAAATCTCCCGAGCATAGGAACATTGGAAGAAGAGATGAGAAGCACACTCCTCAGCCTCACGACACAACACACAAAAAGAGGGACCCTGGAAACCCCGCTTGCATAAATTATCCCAAGTAAGACACCGGTTATGAGCCACCAACCACATGAAGAAATTGCACTTGGGCCAAGACAACTTATGCCAAACATACTTCCACCAAGGGACCAGAATATCCCCAAACAACTGTCGCCCCAAATGCTTATAGCCAGTAGACACAGAGTACTTCCCAGACATGTCAGAGCCATCCCAAGCTAAAATATCAGGTCCCCTCAACGAATTACAAGCCCGGGAAGCCAAAAGATGAGCAAGCTCCCGCCTATCCTCCTCAGAGCCCCCAGGAGGCCACTCAGAAAGGTGCTTCCAGCGGAAAGAAACAACAGAGCCACAATGCTCAGCAATCTTGTAATGCTCAACAGTGTCCCAACCAGCAGCAATAAAAACATCACAGAGGGGTTGAAGATGAGGAAAAGCAGAAAGAATAGGTGGGTGACCATCCCAAGAATCCCACCAAAAAAGAGCCTGAGATCCCGAGTGACAGATCCAACAAAGCGCCCGCTTAATCAACTGAGCTCCCACTTTCAAAGTAGACCAAATCATCGAACCACTTCCCTCCAAAGGATAGCGAGGAACCTCATGAGAAGCAACCCCATGAAAATACTTATAGTTAAGAACACGGGCCCACAGCTGGTGTTGATTAGTACACCAGCGCCAGTAGAGCTTCACCGCAAGAACTTGCCCATTCAAAGTGGAAGAGCATAATCCAAGACCACCCTCCTGCTTAGGTCTACACACAGAATCCCATTTAACAAGGCTCCACTTAGAAGTCATCAAGTTGCCACTCCAAAGGAACTGCCGAGAGAGAGCATCAAATTCTCGGAGAAAATACATAGGGGCCGATTGAACAAAACATCTGTAGATGGGAAGGGCCTGGATAACAGACTGAAGGAGGGTAACTCTAGCCGCAGTAGACAACCACCGATGGGTCCAATGAGTTACCTTCTTCCTCAACTTATCAAGCAACATCTGCCAAGAGGATCTGGGTTGACGACCAACGGCAAGAGGGATCCCCAGATAGACAAAGGGGAGAGATCCAATTTGAAACCTCAAAATAGTAGCAATCCTCCTCTGGATGGCCAAAGGAGTATTGAAGAAAAAAATAGAAGACTTCTGCTCATTAACTTTCTGACCCGAAGCAGCGAGGTAGATGTCCAAAGCTTGCCTAATATATTCAGCTTCATGAAGACGATCCAACCCCATAAGAGAGGTGTCATCCACAAACTGGAGGTGAGACAAAGTAGGAAGACCCAACCCCCACTACCAACCATGAATCACACCAAGAGAGACCTGAGTTTTAAGAAAGCGACCTAGCCCCTCCGCCATAATAATAAACAGATAGGGAGAGAGTGGGTCCCCCTGACAAAGGCCCCTGGTAGCACCAAACAGCTCTGAAGGTTCACCATTCACAATGACAGAAAATGAGTTGGAAGTCACACAACTCATAGTCCAACTCACCCACTCAGAAGAAAACCCAAAGGCTAACAAAATCTTTTGAAGGAAACTCCATTTTAACTCTATCATACGCTTTTGCCATATCTAGCTTGATGAACATAGACTTAACCTTGGAGATCGCCATGGAATGGATAACCTCAGAGGCAATCACCACCCCATCCAAAATTTGACGACCAGCCACAAAACCTCCTTGCTCCTCATAAATAACAATAGGCAAGCAAGATTTAAGCCGCTCAGCAATCAACTTCGTAATAATCTTATACACCACATTGCAGAGTGCAATAGGTCGAAAAAGCTCAAACCTATCAGCACCCTCCTTCTTAGGAATGAGGACCAAAAAAGTAGCATTTAGGGCCCGAAGCATCTGCTTGTTATGAAAAGATTCACAAACAACCTCCAACAAATCCAGCTTCACAATCTCCCAAAACTCATGGAAAAATTCAACAGGGAACCCATCAGGGCTAGGAGCCTTCCCCTTATTCATCCCAAACACAACCTCTTCCACTTCAGATAGAGTAATCGAGCGCATGAGAGAAGCATTCAGCTCATTAGAGATCAAAGAAGGAATACAAGCAAGAATCCTATTCTCCTCAACCTCTGCAGGAAGAGAATCCTCAGTAAACAAGGCAGAGAAGAACAATTGAGCTTCTCTAGATAAAGCCTTTTGCGAGGATAAAACTAATCCTTCAGAGTTGACAAGAGACGAGATATAACACTTATTCCGACGAGCCTGCACAGAGTGATGAAAGAAGGCAGTATTCCTGTCGCCCTCTTGAAGCCAGTCAATCCGAGCCTTCTGTTTCCAGAAAATCTCCTCATGAAGCTCCCACTCCTCCACAAATTTAAGAGCCTGGGACTCAGCATGCCCAAGAGCTTCTGAAAAACCAAGATCCCTAATCTGGCGAGAAATGACAGTAGGACGCTCCTGCGCTTCCCTTTTCTTAGCACGAAAATTGCCAAAACATAGCCTATTCCATCTCTTAAGATGAAACTTAACATATTGCAGCTTCTTAACAAAAGAATACATAGCAGTACCATATGCAGGGGCTCCATCCTGCCACCACTGAGCAACAAGATTATACAAAGAAGAGTCACGTAGCCACATAAGCTGAAATTTGAAAGGAGGATTCTTTGGATCAGGGAAAGGAGAAGCTGAAAACTTAATTGGCCAATGATCAGAGCCACACCAATCAAGAATCTCAGAGCAAGTAAGCACACTGCCCCCAACCCAAAAACTAGAAACAAGAAACCTGTCTAACCGCTCAGAAATCGCCTCCGACCCACTCCGCCTATTATTCCAAGTAAATAAGCCATTAGAAGGTTTGACATCAACAAGAGCAAGAGAAGCCACACTAGCCCGGAATAAATCTAAAGCAGGACCCAATCTTGGCAATCCACCTCTTTTCTCTTCCAGGCACAAGATAGAATTGAAATCACCAGCTAAGATCCATGGCAAATAAGGAGCACAAGATCTAACAAACGTGATATGAGCCCACAGCTGGCTTTTACCACGAATGTCCACCGGAGCATACACATTGCTAACCAAAATAGTCTCACCAAAGTCCAAAACCGAGGCCACCATTGAAATAGAGGAGTGGCTAGAAATCCACCAGCGAGGAACAACCTTACGAGGATCCCAAAAAAGTGCCAAACCTCCAGAATTTCATCTAGAGCCAATACACTGACACTGACCAGAAAACCAAATACGAGGAGCATACTGAAGCATGCAATCCACCTGAAGCTTAGTCTCCTACACACAAAAAATATCTGGAGAATGTACCCCAATCAAATCTTGAATAGCTTTTTGACGGGAGGCGCTATTCAGCCCCCTTGCATTCCAAGAAAGAATAATCATGGGGAAGGCTGGGCAAAGTGGGCGTCCAAAGTCTTAACAGAGCCCGAATCCACCAACAACTCTCCAGTAGATTTAATCTTGTCCACATCCTTCTTGCGACCAACTTTAGAAGACTTATCAAAATTCCCCTTCTTAAGAGGGCGTTGGAGCACTCCTAGATAAGAAGCTAAACCCCGACCTTTTCCAGAAGACAGTGCCTCCTTAGCTAAGTTTGCTAAAATAATCTCATCATTTAAACTAGTCGGAGTGTCAGCCGGCCCAGACCCTCCCTGCTCCAAAGGAGGAGAAGAGTCCCTAACAATAATTGCCAGTTCCAGCCTCATATCCATACCTGTATCCCCAGACAAGATCTCAGTAGGAATCCCCTCCTCCAAGGCCCGATTGTCCAAGACCTCAAAGCGATTGAATCCCTGCTCACTCTGCTTATCTTTAAAGGGTCGCTTCTGGCCTCTCCCCCTCATTTTTGGTTTAGCAGGAAAGAAGCCATCCTTATCAGGCCCTCGCTCAACCTTTCCCCCTTCAGCCATAGACACCTTGCTTTTATCTGCCTTCTCCACCGAAGGCCCCGAAGATGTAGAAGAAGGGACCCCAACCGATTTGGAAATCCGAGGACACTGACGCTGAAGGTGACCATACTCATGAAAAAACCGACAACGGAAAGGAAGGGACTCATAATCTAACTGTTGAATCCAAGAGGCAGAGCCAATACAAATCTCCAGAGAATCTGGCAAAGGATTATTTAAATCAATTTCAACACAAATGCGAGCGAAAGAAAATACCTTTTTATCCAAAGTATTCTGAGCAATGGCAACAGGCTTCCCCAACAAGGCCGCTATCCGTTGCAGAATATCTTCTCTCCAAAACTCCAAAGGAAGCCATGGCAGACGAACCCATACAGGAACTCGAGAAGGCAGATCCTCAGCCGCATTGAAACCCCCATGCCAGGGTTTCATGAATAAACCCACATGATTATAAAAATACGGCCCCCCCTCAAAAACCCGATTACGATCTGAAATGCAAGAAAAATCAACCATAAAGAATCCGTTCCCCACCACCAAAATATCAAAGTCACCTTCAACCTGCTAGGTACGACGCATCCAAGACTCCAAAGCCGAGAGGGGGGCCCGAATACCCAAAAACTTACAGATCAACACGTGTTGAGTCCAATAAGCAAAGTCCTCATGCACCGATTCTGGAGAGATAACCAAAACCGGACGAGCGTGACTCCACGGCAAGCAACCATTCACTTTCTTGAGCTTGGAACTCTCACCCACAAAAGCGTTATTCATCATCGAAGCATGCATGTCCATACCCGGAATCCCCAAGCTCTCGGAGCCTTCAGCCATCAGCAACCACACCCGGCACCCCAAGCCAAACCCACAAACCACCACACCCCACCAAAAAGACTCCACACCTCAAAAACCCTGCAACAGACCCTCCACCACTCTCCATGCCACACTCTTCACGCAGCAAACCCCACACACAGAAAAAACAACCCTCGCAGCAATCCCCACACCGCACTCCACACACAGCAACCCCACGCACCAGAGAACCAACGCAGCCACCCGCAAACAAAGCAGAAGACACACGCAGCCAAGGAGAGATCAGACGCAGCTAAGGCATCGCTGCCCTAGCAGGGAACCACAGCGCCGAGCATAGCCTCCCATCAGCTGCCTTGCAGTTCTTCCCAGACATCAGACATATTAGTTACTGAAGGAACTAGTGCATTATTAAATTGAAAGTTAGAGCCATGTGAACAAAAAGTCCTTAATTATGTGGTGTGTTAACAAACACCGGCTCTCCTTGTTCTCCCGTGCCTACAAGATTTTTTTTTACAACCGAGGGTGGTGACGAACAAACATTAGAGGACCTTTGCAATAATGTGTGTTCAACAACACATAATTAATATTTCCAGATGGAAAACACAAATATATGTGAATAACACTAAATATTAGGATATATTCAACAATTCTCATCATCCTTGGATATATGAGGAATGTGCGAAGGATGCCAATCAATGCTATGTAGTATGGAGAGGATATTAGCGGAGGAGAATAATTGTAAATGTCACTAGCTACCTTCCCTCTTAGTTAGTAATTGCAATTTGACAATTCAATGCATTCAATTTGGTTGTTTTAAATTTGAATTTGTTTGGGGATGATCTGGTCATTTGAATTTGTATTTGACATAAATACGTAGGTTTTTTAAAGGTGAATTGACTCAATTTTGCATTATATTTGGATTTGATGTTTATTAGAGAAGCCTTATATAATTAACTTTTTCTGCATGTTTGCATACAAAATGGTGTAAATAGAAACATAATCATACATGCATACATTCATCGAAACATATGCATACATATACTTTGCAAAACATAAAAGACTCAATAGCCTTTTGCTATAACCATCGATTAATATTTAAAAAAGGTCTTAATTGTGTCAATATTAGGGTACAATTATAGCAATTTTATCATTTATATATGCTTAAGACTAATTATATGCCCTTTCAGACCAAGAGGAAGGTACATGATTTGAGGAAGACCTTTTTTAGGAAGAAGAAGAAGCGTCCTATTATGGTGATACTGAAGAATTGGCAGAATGTCAAGCCTTTGCATTTGAAGATGTTGGGAGTGTATGGAAGAAATGGTAGAATGTAAAGCATTAGTTTGTGTTCAGTTGCCAATTTAAACTTTAGATATTCATAGACATTGGATAGATTCATATACGTATGTATAGATACATACATACATGTGTTGGAATGTGATGTTGATTGTTGTCATTGATGTCAACATATCTTGATTGATTGATTCAGATTTTGTTTCGATGCTTTCGTGATTCAGATTGGTGTGCTGTGACGATCTATCTTTGGTCGTGCTTATCCTAGTCCCATTCATTTTGCAACATAATGAGATAGACTCTTATGGGTCTAGACCGATCTGGAAAGTCTCTAGTGTGTCCCAGAACATTGTTTGCATTGTAATGTGTGTATCCTATTCCTTGGTTTCAGATATCATGAGTAATATGTAGCATGTTGATTTGAGCGAGGAGGTTCTATATGGTCCACATTTCATTCCCTTCCACCGCGAGAATGTTTTTGTGGTGACAATTCAAATTGTGCTTGGCTGACTTAGGAGTTTATGGAAGCATGAGATGGAATTGTGTTTAGCCGGCTTAGGAAGATTATGAAGGCAGGGAATGGTATAACTAAAACTTGATTATGTTCAATAAAAGCAAGTGTGGTGAATGCAAATCTGAAAATCTAGACATTGTGCAGAAGTATACCAGAGATAGCAGACAGTGAGTTTCTTTCGGTGTGATTGTTGGTAACAATTATTTCAGCGATGGATTCCCTTTCATCATTCTTTTGGTAGTGAGTCATTTTTTGTAGGCAATGAGGCTTTTTATCTTTGGTTGTAATAGGCGAGCAGTGAGCCCAGTGGCATTGAGCCTTACCTACAGTGAGCCTTTGTAAAAATCACCTTAATCGGTGTCACCTTAACCGATGTTTTATAATTGAGAATTAGCATTCTATGTGATTTTTCCCTTCTTGGCCGCTTTCCACGTAAATTTTGGTGTTCTTTGTGCATGGTGTTGTTATGTGCTTTCATGTTCATATCTGTTAGATCATTATCTGATTGATTTAAGTTTGCTCTGGATTAATTAAGATCAAGAAAATTGTTTTATAATAATTGATTCACTCCTCTTAGTTATTCAAAGTGTTCAACAATTGGCATTAGAGCTTTGGTTCCTTGAAGAAGAGCTTAACCGCTTGGGGTAGATCCAATGGTGCACAAACTGACAATCCCTGTGTTTGATGGATTTGACTACAGTTTTTAGAAGTTGTAGATGAGAGGTTACCTGATCTCTCTAGGGTACAAGACTTGGAAAGCTGTTGAGACAAAATATGTTGAACCGACAAATGGTCCTTCTAGTGCGGATGAGATTTCAGCCTATGAAGAGAATGAAAAGGCTAGGTATGCAATCTTTGGCGCTTTGTCTAAGACTAAGTTAACAAAAGTTATTTCATTGGAAATTGCTTCTGAAGTTTGGGAAATGTTCAAAGAAATCAATGAAGGAAATGATAGAGTCAAATTATGAAAGAATTTGATAGCTAAGTGCAGATTTGAAAGCTTGAGTATGGAAGAGGGTGAGGATATAGCAAGCTATTTTCAGAGAGTTGACAGTGCAGTAAATGAAGTAAAAAATCAAGGAGACACTCTGGCAGATGAAGATATTATGGAGAAGATTTTGATGACCCTACCAGAGAGCTATAGTGACATGATCTCAGCTATTGAGGAAGTTTGATTCAAACAAATTCACTAGAGAGAAACTATTTGGCACCTTGACCGTGTTTGAGATTATAAAATTTGGAAAAGAAAAGGAGAAACCTGAAACAACCTTCAAAGCCACAAAAATAGAAGAAGATCCAGATAGTGAAAGTTCAGATGAGTTGGAATCAAACTTCACAAGAAAACTAAAGAAAGGTACCAACAAGTACAAATGTATGTTGCCCCTTAAATGCTTTAGATGTGGAAAGATTGGTCATTTAGCAAATAAGTGTATGGATAAAAGAACATGGCAAAAATTTAAAAATATGAATAAGAAGGCCTATTATGTTAATGAGAATGCTAGTATTTCAGATGATGAATCAGATCATGAGGAATTTCTTTTTTGGTAGAAAAGGATGAACTTAGATTTGATATCTCGAATATTTGTTCAGAATCTACTGATAAAATTGAAGCTACATTATTTGTCAAAATAAATCGAGATGAATAGTTAATTGATAGTGGATGTTTGAATCACATGACCGGTGACAAAAGTAAGTTTGTGAAGCTTGGGAAATATGATGGAGGTTCTGTTAGATTTGGAGATGATAAAA
This sequence comes from Sequoiadendron giganteum, assembly GCA_007115665.2. Classification (NCBI taxonomy): domain Eukaryota; kingdom Viridiplantae; phylum Streptophyta; class Pinopsida; order Cupressales; family Cupressaceae; genus Sequoiadendron; species Sequoiadendron giganteum. The sequence continues at coordinate 374,739,209 of CM021109.1, read as the reverse complement.
TGACATAAATTGTTGGAATTGGTTCTACTACCTTTGATGAAAAGCATAACAATGTCAATGTTTACTATGTGAAGGGTTTATATCATAATATTTTGAGGGTTGGACAGATGTGTGAGAATGGCTATAATGTTGTATTTCAGGATGATGGTTTTGAGATCCGTAAGAGTATTGGAACTGTTATTGCAGTAGGAAAAAGAACAAGTGGGAATATGTATCAATTGGAAGGAGCTACAAACAGATGCTTATTTTCTCAGAGCAATGAAAATTGGCTCTGGCACTGGAGGATGTGTCACATCAAATTCAACAATTTGGTAAGGATAAGTTCAACAAGAGTAGTCAGAGACTTGCCAAGACTGACTAAACCGAACATCACTATCTGCTAAGAATGTTAAGAAGGAAAGCAAACCAAACAAACATTCTGAAGAAAAGAAGAATTATCTACTGATTTGTTGGACCTTGTACACACTGACCTATGTGGTCCAACCAGAACAAGAACCTTTCAAGGTGAGAAATATTTCATGCTATTAGTAGATGATTATTCCAGATTAACTTGAGTGACATTTTTAAGAGAAAAATCGGAGGCTTTAGAAAAAATCAAGATTTTCAAGGAAAGGAGTTGAGAATGAAGTTGATAGGAGAATCAAGTGTTTAAGATCAATGATTAGTGAAGATGGATTACCATAGGTCTACTGGAGAGAAGTGATACACACATAAATATACACTCTTGACAGAGTGTTGTTCTAGAGGAAATATGAAAAGATATCATATGAGCAATGGCATGGTAGAGCTCCCACAATAAAGTGCTTCAAATTTTTTGGAACCAAGTGCTACATCCAAAAAGATGAGGACAATCTTGAAAAGTTCGACAGTAGAGTTGATGAAGGCATATTTTTGGGTTACTCTACAAGAAGCAAGGCGTACCGGTTTTACAACAAGAGATTGAACAAGATAGTTGAAAGTGTGAATGTGGAAGTAGATGATGTTCAAAGAATTCCTGACAAGCATATTGAATATGAATCAGATAATTTGGATGGAAAAGGAGAAAATATAAGAAAGAAGAAGGGACAAAGGAGGTTCTGAGAACTACAACCAAAACTCTAAGGTATGTACAAAGAAAACATTCACAAAATCAAATTATTGGAGATAAGAATAAAGGAATCATCACAAGAAGAAAAGCCGCTCAAGAAAAAGTATTACCGTCCTTACTATTGGAAACTGAGCCAAAGACTGTGGAAGAAGTATTACTATGATCACAATGATTGGGTGAAGGCAATGAAAGAAGAGCTTGATCAGATAGAGAAAAATCGGACTTGGGAACTTATGCCCAAACTAACAAACAAAAATGTAATTCGAAACTTGGGTATTTCAGAACAAACTGGATGAAAACAGAAAGGTAATGAGGAACAACACAAGATTGGCTTGCAAAGGTTACACTCAGATCAAAGGTATTGATCTTGAAGAGACATATGCCCCGGAAGTGACCCAGATGTTGTTTGCAGATTGAAGAAAGCTTTATACATATTGAAGTAGGATCCTAGAGCCTGGTATGGCAGATTAGACAAGTATTTGATTGGACAAGGATTTCAAAAGGCATCTTCCGACAATAATTTATACTACAAAATTCACTCAGATCAAATATTGATTATTATGGTTTATGTTGATGACATAATTTTTGGAGGAAATGATGACATGTGCAAAAATTTTGCAGATGAAATGCAGAAAAAACTCGAATTGTCTATGCTAGGTGAGTTGAATTTCTTCCTTGTATTACAAGTAAATCAAAACAATAAAGGAATTTTCAGTTCTCAGTCCAAGTGTACCAAAGAATTATTGAAGAAGTTTGGATTGGAGAACTCCAAATCGGTTTGTACACCTATTGTTATCGGATGTAAGCTGACAAAAGAAGATGATTCACCTAAAGCTGATGCGAGTATGTACAGGTCAATGATTGGATGATTGTTATATTTGACTTCTACTAGACTAAACATTATGTATGTTATTTGTTTAGAAGCTAGATTTCAGCAAGAACTGAAGGAATCTCATGTTGTTGAAGTAAAAAAGATCTTTAGATATTTGAAGGGTACAAAAGATATCGGCCTATGGTATCCAAAGAACTCAGATTTCACTTTGATAGCCTATACTAATGCTGATTGGGTCGGATGTATTGATAATAGACAAAGCACAAGTGGTGGAGCTTATTTCCTTGGCTCCCAGTTGGTTTCTTGGTCAAGCAAGAAACAATATTCTGTATCTTTATCTATTGCTGAAGTTGAATACATCATAGCATCCTCATGTTGCACTCAAGTACTATGGATGAAACAAACGCTGAAAGACATTGGCATATCATTTGATGAAACGATCTCAATTATGTGTGATAATACTAGCGCATTAAACATTTCCAAGAATTCAGTACATCACTCCGAAACGAAACATATATTCATCAGATATCACTTCTTGAGAGAAGGTATTGGAGAATGAGGTAAGACTTGAATATGTACCTAAAAAATAGTTGATTGTAGATATTTTCACAAAACTGTTGAGCAAAGATACTTTTGAGTATCTCCGGAAGAAATTAGGGGTTCTTCCCCCTCCAAGTCCACAATAATTTGCACCAGGGTGTGCATTGGTCTAGGGTATTATATCCTCACTCTTATTTGGATCAATGCTCAGTGGCTTCCTCATAGGGGAGCAAAGTAAGTTTTTCAAGGGGAGTTTTTTCCCTTTGTCTTTGATGTCAAAGGGGGAGAAGAAAAGATGTTCCTTGATGATGTTGATATTGTTGTTGAGTTGCTTGGTTTATCATTGATGAATGTTGCCATTAATGACAAAAGGGGAGATTGATGGAATGTGATGATGTTGATTGTTGTCATTAATGGTTTTCATTGATGTCAACATATCTTGATTGCTTGATTAAGGTTCGACTTTGATGCTTTGGTGATCCAGATGGTGTCCTGTGATGATCTATCTTTGGTCATGCTTGTCTTGGTCCCATTCATTTTGCAACATAATGAGATACTCTTATGGGTCAAACCGATATAAAAAGTGGCTAGCATGTCCCAAAACATTGTTTTCATTGTAATGTGTATATCCTATTCCTTGGTTCCGGATATCATGAGTAATATGTAGCGTGTTGATTTGAGCGAGGAGGTTATGTATGATCCATGTTTTATTCCCTTTCACTGCGGGAATGTTTTTGTGGTGACCTAATTCAAATTGTGTTTGGTCGACTTAGGAGTTTATGGAAGCATGAAATGGAATTGTGTTTGGCCGACTTAGGAAGATTATGAAGGCACGAAATGGTATAAGTAAAATTCAATTATGTTTGATGAAAGCAAGTGTGGTGAATGCGAATTTAAAAATAAAAACATTGTACGAAAGTATACTAGAGACAACAGATAACAAATTTCTTCTGGCGTGACTATTGGTAACAGTTATTTCAGCGGTGGATTCCCTTTCATCATTCTTTTGGTAGGGAGTCATTTTTTGTAGGCAGTGAGCCTTTCTCTTTTGATAGTGATCCATTTTCAGTAGGCAGTAAGTTGTTTTCTTCAGGTAGTGAGCCTTTCTCTTTTGGTAGTGAGCCTTTTTATCTTTAGCTGTAATAGCTGGGCAGTGAGCCTACTGGCAGTGGGCCTTACCTGTAGTGAGAAATTTGGCAGTGAGCCTTTGGAAAATCACCTTAACCAGTGTTTTATAATTGAGTATTAGCATTCTTTGTGGTTTTTCCCTTCTTGGGTTTCCACGTAAATTCTGGCGTTCTTTGTGCATGGAATTGTTATGTTCTTTCATGTTCATATCTGTTAGATCATTATTTGATTGATTTAAGTTTGCTCTGGATTAATTAAGATCAAGAAAATTGTTTTATAATAACTGATTCACCCCCCCTCTCTGTTATCCAGACTGTTCAACAACATGCATATGTATGTATGTATATATACATACAAATATATTTATATGTGGTCATACATATGAAGAAAAAAGCTTACCCATTTCAAAGGTATCGAAGTATTCAAAGCTTAAGACTGATTATATTACCTTTGAGGCCAAGAGGAAGCTTTGTGGGTCTTATGATACATTGATGGATGATCAATCTATGATTCCATTATTGCCTACATGATTTGGGGAAGACCTTTTTTAAGATGAAAAAGCATTCTATTATGGTGAATACCGAAGAATTGGCAGAATGTCAAGTCATTGCATTTGAAGATGTTGTGAGTGTATGAAAGAAATGGTAGAATATAAAACATTATTTTGTGTTCAGTTGCGAATTTAAACTTCATATATTTATAGACAATGAATATATTCATATACGTATGTATAGATACATACATACATACATACATATATATATATATATGTATGTATGTATGTATATATTTATGCATGTATGTTTATATACATACAAATATCTTTATATGTGGTCATAGATACAAAGACGAAAGCTTAACCATTTCAAAGGTAGTGAAGTATTCAAAGCTTAAGATTGATTATAAGCACACACACACACAAAAATATATACACATATGTATCTATATATACATATATATACATACATTTATATATAAGTTTATACATATATATAGATATATATACATACACACACACACACACACACACACACATATATATATATATATAATTAAATTGCATGTTTAAGTATACACTTTTATGACTTAAAATGCATGCTTAGATTTTATGAATTAACCGAGATATATAAAATGGAGGCTTCCATCAATGAACGAAGAAATATCTAAAAGTAAAATTAAAATGTGAGTTGTTAATTAAAGAATGTAGGATACAAACTTCAAAAAGTCCAATGAAAATGTAAGCTGATATATGTAAGGTGCTCTGTTGTATGTATACAAATATCAAACAACCAGGAAACCCTTCAATGGTCCACAAAATTGCTGGATAAAAAGATTCAGGAGTACACCATTGTTTGCTTTTTGAAAGGAGATTGATGTTTGTCGTTACCTGAGACCATGGAGAGCATACAACAACAAACCATCGATGGTTTACATATATATGTATAGAAATAGATATAGATACATCTACGTATATGTGCGTGTGTAAAATTATATCTATACTTATATATATACATATAAATACACACACACACACACACACACACACACACACACACACACACATATATATATATGTGTGTGTGTGAATACATACATGTATATATGTATTAATGTGTATACATGTATACATGCATAGATATATATCTTTGTGTGAACATCTCAGAGCACAATGAAAAAGTAAGTTGTTAAGTAATAGAATATATGATACAAAGTATTGAGATTTCAACATAGGTAAAACATTTAACAAGAATTACTAACACATTTTACAACAAATGAGTGCTATTTTGTTGTATTGGACAACCAAAGGATACACACACACATATAGTGAAAATGCAAGGCGATGTGTACACTTATTTTGAATATAAAAAAGTGTTCTACAAATTAATTGATATATATGTAATGGATGGTTCATCATGCATATATCGATTCTCTGAATGAACAAGAGACACAAAATATAAAGGAGCCTTTTATGAAATAAATGACAAATATAAGTCTTGAGAAATAACAGAAAATAGTAAAGGAACACACAATTAATTGAATTTATTAATGGGGTTTGTAAGTAATAAGCTACGACCAAAAAAGACCCTCATTTACTTATAACATATTAATATACACTGCATGAATATAATTGTTAAATGCATAGTTTGTGAAAATAAATTTTAGTAGAATGTTGAATGCACAATTCATGAAAACATAAGCTATGAAGTAAAGAATAGAAGATACAAATTTCGTCCTATATATGTATGATGTCCTACAATATGTGCAATGGTAAGTAGAAAATTATTAACACATTTTATAATAAATGAACGATACTGTGTTGTATGGGGTTTTCAGATTTATGCCCAAAATATTCAGCAAGGGTTTCATGATAATAATTCCTTAGTCACATGGAAAAAAAAAATGGGTTTTTAGATATATGTCGAAAAAACCAAGCAAGGGTTTCATGAGATTAATTCCTTAATCACATATGCTGAAAAATCTAAGCAAGGGTTTTCAGATCACATGGGTTTGCATACATATGCCAAAATACACATGGGTTTGTAGATATAAGCCCAAATACACATGGGTTATTAAGAAAAAGATCGAAAGAGACAAATACATTATTTTTTGCAGACATGTGGTCAAACCTGCGAGATGCCTCCTCATTTTATCAAACAAATCATGAAACCATAGAGGGTTTACTAGATCGAGAGCGCATAATAAAATGGAGAGTAGGAAATAATTATTTTACCCCAAAAAACCATGGGAAAATAATCCACCACCAGACCTGACAATGTGAAACAACACATGGCAAAAAGGGCATGGAAAGGAATGATGAATCCGGTAAAACAAGTAGTAATCATTATTTAATCAACCAAGAAACCTTTCATAGGTGCACAAATTTTTTGAATTAAAATATTTAGGAGTACCATTGGTTGCATTTTGAAAGGAAAATGATGTTTGTCATTACCTCACACCGTGGAGACCAAACACCAGTGAATTCAAAAATCTTCTAGCCCATGAGTGTGTGGTGAAATGATGAAATAATAGTTTTACCCCCAAAAACTGTAGGAAATAATCCACCATCAGACATAACATGAAAGTTAATTGGAGTGAATATGTAGTGGTCTTTGGTGTTAATGTTTGGCGATTAATGTGTAGGTGTAGACTATTATGGCCGCTAACGTAAACCTCCAACGTTAACCCATGAATTTGACCCATTCACTTTTGAGTGTATATGAATGATAAAATTGTTATAATTGCACCCTAATATTGACACGAGTAGGAATTTTTTAAATATTGGTGGTTATAGCGGGTGACAATTGGGAGGTGTTAGGGCCATGAGCGGGCAACACCTCTAAATGGAGACTTTTTGACCCTTGCATGCATATTGAACTCTCCCGCATTTGTTGGAATCACCCACAAACCAAAACAATAGCTATAAGTTATTAACTTGTGTGCAAATAAAACCCAAAAAAATTAACTTGCTTCGAAATACAGTTTAAAAACTACGGTTGTGCAAAGTTAGCTATGGAAGTAATTGGGACGTTTCTCCTATCCTGCATTGTTGTAGCTTATATTGTGTGGATAAGATATGAAGTAACTTTTAGTTTCCTATTTCAACATCTATTGGGTTTAGGTTCATTAATCATTATAAAAATTATGTCAAAATATGCACACAAAATGAATGTATGTGGTTTCATGTGCTTTTTCTTTTGAAGAGTTAGTCTTTCTACAAGAACTAAGTGTTTCATTTGAATTGTGCATTGAATGGTTTTCTGAGAGGAAGCTTTTGTTTGGACACTGTCAAAGTGAGCTTAACATCCTTATGATTTTATAATATTTTGCAGGTTACTTTACCTTTTATAGCAAATTGGCTTAGGTATCTTACCATATGAAGAAAATTGGTCCAAAGCCTGTATTGAATTGCTCACATTTTGGGATGAATGTCACACCATTGTCATATTTTGCAGATTCATTCACCTTTTGAAGAATTTTTTTTCACCATTGTCATATTTTGCAGATTCATTCACCTTTTGAAGAATTTTTTTTTAAGGTACGTTTATCTACTGAAGAAAATTGGTCCAACTATTGCCTTTGATTGCATGATTCTTGGTTTGTTGTCAAATTAACGACTGTACTATATAGAGTATAAATACTTGTGTACACTTGCCCATTGGATTGAATGGCCCTGCTTTTCATGATTCTTGTAGCTGTGTTTCCTTCTTTAGCTCTATAAGTTTTCTTACGAGAGCTTTGAAGTCCACTTTAACACATGTGAAGGGAAATGCAAGGTCTTCTCTAGGCATTATCTTGCTTTAGATTAAACTCTTTGTGATCAGTTTGGGGTATGTCTGTGTAGCTCCTTATCCCTCAGTGAGAGGATTAGATAGATTGATATGCCATCCATGTTACGTATTAGTTTTGTGAACTTGACAGGTTTGTGATAAAAATGAATTTCAAAGAACCTTACTATTTTAGAAGTATGTCATGGCATTGCATTTCTTTTTAATTCTTTATTTTGGAACATGGTATGAATATTATTTTTGCATTTCCTACAAGTAATTCCAAAGCATGATCTTTATGAATGACTTTGAAGAAAGTTCTAGAAAACAACTACCGATGTGTGTTAGGTCAATGTTGCTTGCTATTGTATGCCATTAATTTAGTAATTTTTTTTCCAATTATAATCTTTCATTCCAAGAGTCATATTTTGTAATCTCTTGAAATTCAAATTCAGATTTGTTTCTCCATTGAATTTCATAAACTTTTTGTTCTCGGTCATCTGCTAGTGTTTCGAGAAGGAAATCTGGCAAGAATATTTGAAGTCCTCTTTTAGTCTTATGAACTTTGTCATTATTCAAGAAAATTCTTCATAATCTCGCATGAATGCTTGGTACAAAATGCCTGAGTTGCAAGTAAGGATATTCTTAAGTCATTTTTAAGGCTACGAACACTGTCATTATTCAAGCAAACTCTTCATATTCTTTCACTTATTATTATTCAAGCGAAATTCAAATATATTAGACTAATGATTTATAAAATTGAAAACAAACTGGCGTGTAAATGGGAGTATATCAATATAGGGTTTAGATGTTTGAATTCTTGTGTCACTATTTGCATAAAATGCATGTGACGGTGTAACATTACAATGAAAACCCACATATTTTGCTGAAGATTTTCATTTGGTCATTGAGGATACAAATTCTTTGCTTGCAAACCCCTTTTGAAGACCATTATGTCACTTAGTTATAAAGCTCTATGGACACATCACTCCCCCCTTTCTTTCTTCATCTCATACACACAGGTGATCCCACAATAGTGGTTTACAATTTTTGGCCAAACTGGACACTGAAATTATTATTTTTAACTAAATCTTCACATTCAGGCACATATAGTGGCTAAACCGTGAGGAATTTGAAGATGATGCAAACTAGAGTTTCATCAAATTTTGTCTATAGATTCTAAATATATTTTTTTCAAAGTTTTTGGAATTAGATTGCACTTCTTTTTCCATCTCCCATGAAAACTGTTTTTTTTTTTTTTTTTCATAAAACAACATTTTTAAAAAGTGACGCACACCGTATAATGCATAACTTTTTTTCCATGAAGGATAAAATTATAATTTTTTCGAATTTAGATTTGTAAGTCTAATATCTAGTGATGCCACTTGGTTAGATAGTTTTTTATTGAATTTTTTTTTTCTTTATTCAAGTTTCGAAGTCAAACCAATTACAATTCAGACATAGAGCGATCGTATAACGCGTAACTTTTTTTGTATACATCAATTTTTTTATTTTTTTTTGTTGGATCAAGGACTTCAATATCTGGTGCACTCATATTCTTCAAATTTTTTTTTGATAATTTTCTATTTTTCCACATGTGCAGAACAAAGACCTTCATTTTCGATGAAAAATCTATGTTTAATAAAACTAAAAAAACACATACATAATAAAATGAAAATATATTAAAATTATAGTCGTTGGATAGTTCGTTTCGAGGACTATTTGATTCCAGTTGGGTCTGTGAATTCTCCTCTATTTTCATCCTCAACCTGAGCTTCGAAGGGGAAAAATTTGCAGATTTCTTATGCTAGAGAGGGAGAAGGGGGAAAAGGGGGGTTCGAGCGACCCCCCTTTTCCATGGTGGCTTTGCTCAAACCATAAAACGAAACTTTTTTTTTAATCATTTTTTTTTAAAACAAAGGGGAAAAGGGGTTCGAGCGAACCCCCTTTTCCATGGGGGATTTGCTCGAACCATAAAATGACACTTTTTTGTAAGACAAAGGGGAAAAGGGGGGTTCGCTCGAAGGAGGGTTCGAGCGAACCCACCATGGAAAAGGGGGTTCGCTTCAACTAGTGGTTCGAGCGAACCATTTTATGGGTTCATGTGAACTCCCTAGTTCGTTCAGACCCCTTAAAACTCAATTTTTTGATTGTGTGAGTGTTTTTAAAATTTTGCTTCCTCAACAAAATTGTAAATCACTATTATGGGTTCACCCACACACATGTGCAAAAGGCTATATTATGCAACCATACACTACTATACATAAATATAATGTTGCTTTATGGCTCTATAAACTACCATATATATAATGCTTTGAACATATTTTGGCCAACATTGATAATGCTTTGGGTCTTCGTGAGGTTTGAAATTTGATATTCAATGTTTAACTTTAAATTAGAAATTGGGAATTTGATGAAGGGAAAGCATGGAATCATGAAGTATGATTTAGAGTTAAAGTAGTGTAGAGGAAGCATGACATCAACTACATAATCAAGGATGGTCAATTCTCAAGATAACACATTGATAAATGGGAAGTCTTACTACTTGGCCTATTACTTTATCATTCTAAGGGGATGAAAAATGTCAAAGGAGGGTTTAATGATGGGATACAATGAGGGTGGAGGAGGGACTTGGTATTGTGATGCATATGAGGTTATGGATCAGCTGACTTGAGTTGCGTGGAGCTTAGGTTTAGCTTTCATGGGCCAAGCAAGTAGCTTTTGTAATGATTCAATTTATTACCTCCTGTTTTGGGGGTGAAAATGTTAAGGTGGGTTGCATGTTAGATACAACATGGATGAATGGCTCAATTTTTTATCTTCTCCTATTTTGGGGGTGCAAAATATTGTTGGTTGAATTTAGGATACAAAGGGGATGAAAAATTAATTATGCTTTATGCCTAGGACCATGGTTGACTTGTGAAATGGGTTATATTTGATCATCAGTCCACCTAATATGTATTAGGCAAAGTATATCCGATCATCGTTTCACCTAATATGTTTTACCCTAGGTCTAGGGTTATTAGAGTATACACTAACTAAATAAAGGCTATATATGGATGCATCAATCATTGGAAATCATGGATTATGCTCATTTATTTTTAGTAAATGTAATGAAATATAACATCTTTGGATATCTTTTGGGGATATTTTTAAGTGATTCTTATTTAAGTAACGTTGTTTATATGTAAAACCTTTACCTTTTAAGGGTATTTTTATTTAGATTCTTAGGAGATTGAATATCAATGTACATTTTCCCACCATATATCTTCTTTGCAAGTGATTGATTTTTTTTTACTGTATTTTCTGTATATTCGTAGCAAGCTATTGAAAGCCCTTTATTTACCAAGTAACTGTCCAATATTATTATTCTAGTAAACAAGAAACTATATTGTATTAGAAATTTTTTTGTAGCTACCAAACTTGTTTCTATTCACTAGCATATTATAAAAAAATGATTTACAAACATATTATAGAAAATAATTCGATAGAGGATAGTTGTTCTAGATACATGTATATAAATTCAAAGCCAGTGAGAATAATCTTAAAATCAACATATTTTACGTTTGTTTTTTTCAGTTTTAGCATATAACCATATTTTGGGTCATTTCAGGGCCAAAAGTGATGTTGACTTGAAGGAAAAAAACTTTGGTTTGCTAGAAAGATAAATGAACAAACTATCATTAACAAATTTGAACATTAGTCTACACAAATCTTTCATGCTTGAATGGCCCTGGTGAAGACTCTTCTGCAAATCTTCATTGTAAATCGCTTTCATACAGTAGGAAAATCATTTTTAACGTGCATAAATACAAGGAATTTGAAAGATTGGATACTTGCAGGATGCTGACATAAACTATAGACTATGATGTTGTACAATTTTACTTTAGTCTATAGATTATGTGATTTTGTAGATGCATAAAATTGACCTAGGCCTGCGAACTAGATTTTCTCCATAATTCTTCTAAAGATAATTAAAATATTTAATTATCTCCTTTTGTAGAAATCCATCTATTAATTAAATAATTCTTAATTATTTAATTAATTCACATCTTCTATTCCTCCTGACTATTTAAAGAAATAAATCATATTTGTTTTATTTAAATACACCACTAATTTCTTATGTCTTTTTTAATTAAATAAATTAGTAGATTTATTTAATTAGTCCATTATTTATTCCTAATTATTTAAATAAATAAACTTTATTTATTTATTTAAATAGGTCTCTAATTTTAATGTCTACTCATAATTAAATAAATCCCCCATAATTTATTTAATTACTGGTACATTTCCTCCATAATTAAATAATTAAAATTAATTATTTCATTGTCCCATTTACTTTTCTTCCAAATTTAAATAGAATCATTTATTTAAATTTTTCTTCTTTCTAAGTCAATAATTTTGAATTATTATTTTATGTTTCATGGTCCCACCACTTTTGAATTAAATTAATTTTTAATTTAAAAGGTCAACTCAACCTCTTGTGAGAATTCATTTTAAGTTTCTATTTTAATTCTCCACTTTTCTCTTAATCTGTGCCCAATCTCCTCTTGTCATAGGCAATTCTAACCCTTGATTTGGTTTTCTCAAAATCAAAATTTGGCCCTTCGTTTTGAGTTGTTTCCCTAACTCTAATTGAGGGTTTTCACATTTAATTTCAACCTTTGATCTTAGGGCATTTGTCAACTTTCAATCTTGGCTCTCCAATCAAATTTGGCATTTCTATGAAAAAAATAAATCATTTTTAGAGTCTCTTGTCATTTCATGCTAACATTGTCATTTTGCATGTTTTTCTATTGCATGTAAAATTTAGCTTCTCTTGCATTATCATAGGAATCCTTCAATATTTGTTAGGTCATGTCATAGGCATGTTTGCTCATGAAAATCTAAGGGCAAACATCATAATATTGCAACAAATGGAGAAGGGCTATGGAGGTGATTCATGGAGGTCTTGAGGAGCTTTGGTAATATTGTTTCTTGTTATATTATTTTCCTCCTTTGTAATTCATTGTTTAGCTAGGGTTTTGTTTATGCCTTAATTTTCATGCTAACCTAAATTTTTACCTTAGTTAAATTAGTTAGATTTTTTGCATCATTTTGGGGACATAACCTTAGTTTTCAAAGATTCGATCATATCTCTCAAACAGCTATAGATATTTTCACAAAAAAAATTCAATAGGTTTGGGACAAAATCAAGAGCTTTCATTCTGAAAATCATATTTTTTGGAATTGTTTTTAATTTTTTATAATGTTTTTGTTATTTTTCATGAAAAATCAATTTTGGCGCAAATTAGTGATTTTTTTGGATATTTTTATATTTTTGGAAAGCTCTCAAAATTCTAATAGGGTTCTGTTCATTATGTTTTTAATTTGGATGAAAAATAATTAGAAATAAATAGATCTTTCAAAATTAGGGTTTTACAAAGATTTGTTTATATCTCACAAACTCTTGTAGATATTTTCACAAAAACATTTCTACATATTTGGGATGATGTCAGGCATCTTCAGTCCAAAAATCAGAATTTTGAACTTGTTTTGAATTTTTTTATAATTTTTTAATGATTTTTAATGAAAAAATTAATTTTGGATGCAAAACAATAATTTTTTTCATATATCTTTACATTTTTGGAAAGCTCTAGAAATTTTAGTAAGGGTTTGTTCTCCGTGTTTTCATTTTTGATGCAAAAAACATTTCCAAAAATCAGATTTTTTCTTGACTAGCTAACCCTCTAATATTAGTGATCAATTATTTCGATAGGGTTTTGGCTTTGTTGTTGGTTTTGTGAATGTGCAGAAAAATAAACACTTAAAAAGACAAATTGGATCAAGTGGAAAAAAATTTGGAGCTAAAGAAAGTCTAGTTGCACACATTTCATCCTTCATCTCTTAATCTTGTTTGTCACACATTTGAATTTGGGGCTTGAAAAGAACAACTTGTTTGATCGCACATTTGGATTTTGGGGTCTAAA
>CM021109.1:374682145-374725288 GCA_007115665.2 Sequoiadendron giganteum | reverse complement strand
AGTTGCCAATCATAATCAAGTGTATGGAATGAAATGCCTGTTTTGCTTCCAGGAAAGGGAGACAAATCGACATAAGAACCAATCTCCCAACTATATGTTGCTCTGCATATCTCCTGTGAAGTGGACGAAGTAGTGTCATGAGTTGACACATAACTTTTTGGTGAGTCAACTTCCATGTCACAAGAGCTATCAATGATTTGTTTTGCATCACTTGTCATGGGACTAAGCTTAGGAGAACCTGGTGCAACACATGGCTCTCTGCAACTCTCAACCCATGCACTCAGCATCATTTGTATCAACTGCACCTGAAACTGTGATGGATGTAGTAACCACATCCTCATTCTGCTCACAACCACAATCCGTGGACATATGTTCATCACCCACTACTGCCATGGAAACCTGAGCTATATCGGAAGAGGGTGAAGACTGTGCCAAACTCGATACCATGGTAAGCTCCGCGTCTAATGACTGTGACTCTTGAAGGGCCAATTGAGTGCTCTTCAAAGTATCCATAGTCGTCTCTAGCTCATAAGTGAGCTCATGAACCTCCTCTTCTTTTCCCTTCAATCCCTGATGACAGATGCAACCCCACTCGAGAAGGAAATCTCTATCCGCAAGTAGCTGTAGGTAATTTTGTTTCATAATTCCAACTGCCTCTCGAAGTGTATGGAACTCTGCTAGGGAAAGACTACTAACACCATACTCATCTGACATAGGAGTACTCCAACCATAGGTTGCCAACATCTGTCGAGCAACATCAAAATGCTCCAAAGCTGTAACAATCATATCATCACTAACCTTCAACTATCTCGCTAGATGATGATACCCCTGTGACTCATCATTTCCACCCAATTCCACACTATAGTAAGAGGCTGAATCCTCATCGCTCACCTTATGATCAGCAACATCATGTGTGCTATCATCCGTGCACACATCAGCAACTAAGGTATTGCTGCTATGTACCTCAAAGGACGGCTCAACTGATAAGGTAGAAGCTGCTGATATGACAGTATCTTTACACACTTTTACCTCCGATTTAACTGCATCACCATCCAACTCACGATCCTGGGATTCTATGTCAACACATGAATCATCAAACTTGTTCTCTAAGGCTTGATCTGGAAAGTCAAACTCACCATGACACGAATCCACGCCAAATACTACACTATTAGTACCCAATTTCTGAGTACTTTCATGTAACAACTCAATAATAGCATCTTGCACATGTGTAGCCACTGTTGTCTCATGCCATTGCAAAGTCTTATCACCGTCGTCAGGAAAATCATAATTGTTAGCAGTGCTGATAACAACTTTTGAAATGTTGTGAACATTATTCTGTGGCTCCACTATACTATTATCATGATGTAAAATTTCCTTATCACCCACCACTTCAGTTTCAATCCCATGTCCATCTGTAGATTGTAGGTAGTTCTCTGTTGACTTATCATCTCTTAACCCAAACACCTCATAGAGACCTTTGGATACAACAACAAGTCTCTCAATCTTGCTTCGTGTTAAGGTTCGTCTTGAAATGTTATCTTCGTACTGCTGCACGCTACGAGCTAATCTTCGTTGTGAAGGCGTGAGTTTCCGTTGGGTGTTATTCAAGACACTCTCAATGCTGATCCTAACTCCATCATACCAGGAGTGGTAAAGCAATACCCTGGGACCCCTCCAAATGACAATGCTAACTCTATCTCCACTTGGATCCCAAAATAAACATAACTCACATCCATCCATCATGAGTAGGTAAGAATATCTGAAAGCATCTGCTATGCAACAACTCTCCATAACCTCCGCTAAACTCTCATGGATGTGATATCCACTGGTGCCATCATGCCTGCTGACATTATAATCCCTCTGTAACCATGTATCCACAAGTAGTCTCTGAGACAAAGAAGCAGCAAACCCTGTTGGATACTCATCAGCATGATGGAAAACTAAATACCGATCTTGCAAGCACTCACCCGCCAACAACTGAGTCAGGTACTTGCAGCCACTAGTTCCATCTACTGAAGATGGTAACTCTCCATCCCAAAATGGATGGCGTACACTTTGAGCCAATCCACACTGATGCATCAACCAATCCTCCATGTGTGGACTAAAGGAGAAGTGATGGGTACTCCACACTATGCCGTCGTGGTAAAATGCTCCAACCTCTGTCAATGGCTCATCACTAACAACATTGGAATCAAATGATAGCTCGCGCCTTTGATCCTCAACTCAGACCTATGTGATTCATGAATTGACAATCGTTGCACATAAACTGAATTGGCATCTTCAAAATGATCAAAAGTCTCATCGGCAATTGCTGATATAGAAAATTTAGGGAGCTCAAAACCCTCATTGGTCTTATATGGGGCCCTTTCTTCATGCGCATGTCCCTCAACATGATCATCCTACAACTCTACCTCATAGAATGGGTTAACATAGGACATAACAACTTCTATCTCAGAAAGTGGATTATTAGAAATATGAAAGTTACTTTCAGCATTTTGCTTGGACCCATCACCCTTGTGTTCTATCTCTTTTTCATCTTCAAAAGGACTCAAGTACTTTTCCCCTACAGCTGCCTTAGAAATTTTAACTTCATCATCAACAAGTAGATCTTCTAAGGTATGATTTTTGCAATCCACAGGATCAGCTGTATGCTGGTCATTAACTGCTGAGAATTCATCGTAGAGGCTTTTGGATACTGAAGTGTCCTCTTGTTTCTTCTTCTCTTCGTTTTGTGATGTAGACCTCTTGAAAATGGAAGCCATACACCGTACTGCTCTGTCTAGTTTTGCAAGGTCTGAAATCAATTCATTCAACCTTTTCTGATTTTCGTCCAACTCTTTCAAACTTTGTTTAAGCTTCCCCATATTCTTATCCCACCGCTTCTGGGAAATAGCCATGCTGTTCAACTAAAGCTTTTGTAGCTAAAACTCACCCAACAGGTTGGCAGGAAACCGCTCTGATACCACTGTGATGTTCCAACACTCTGCTGATTCATTTCTCACTGAGTTTCGTAGGTCTGATTTTGTTTTGGTTTAATTTCTCTTTTTGTGCTTCTGAGTTTGTTTGCTAGAAATACTAGAATGATACATAAAGAGCATACGCATACCATGAAAGCCTCAAATAAACTAAGCTAATGGAATAACTTGAGTACATTGCTCATTTCAATGTCTAAATATAGTTTCTTCATTACATAATAAGGAACTTACAACATATGACTTACATCAGATTTCAAGCTAACAATATCTTAGAAAGCTAACAATATCTTAGACTGCATTTTAACTTACAGCCAAACTTCACTGTGAATAGTGACTTGCTACAGTACCCGCGCCCAAAGAAATTATGATTACTCTTCGAAGATGAACTTCTCCCACCAAAAACCATAATGGAAAGCTTCCTAGGATAAGGGCGCCCCCTTTGGGTGAAGTTGCAGCCACTCAAGATAGGCGTTTCTTTTCTTCTTTTGCTGATCTAACCCTCAAGAAAAAGCGACTGGCTGTAGCTTCAAAAAACAGTCCCAAAAACTTCTCAAACGCGAACAACTCTTGTATAATCGTGATTGGAGACAACGGCAACTGGAAACACTCAAACCCAAGCTCAAAACAACCTGCAAACCAGCAAGTAGATCTCTAAAGAAGCAGCAAAATACAGATCAACAACTTTAAGGTGGTGTTTCACACCCTCAAGCAGCTCCAAACGAAGAACCAAGCCCCACCAGGCTCACCCACTGCAAGAAATAAGGAAACCCTAGCCTCCTTCCTCCAAGTTTTCTTCAAGCCAAAATGATCATCTAATGAAGTAATTCGAATTTCTCTTTTGCCTTTTATAAATTTACAAAGGAAACACTATTCATTAAAGTGAACACTATTCACTTAAGTTATAACATTTTTCACTTTAGAAATGAATAGTAACTTAAAAAATAGAAAGTGACCCCTTCATATTAAAACACATGGTCCCTAAGCCGAGGATGGTGAAATAAAAGGTGAATATCATTAGATTAAGCACCAGTATCATGCCAAACGCCACAATTCACCCTGCCACCATGCTCCAAAGATCAACACTGAAGTTTGACGACCAAGTGCCCGTGTAAGAAACCCTCTATCCAGAACTATTAGCCTACGAGGGTCAGGAAAATAGGCTAATCCCCCAACTCTGATGCACGTGAAAAAGGGGACATTACAATCTCTCTTTGACAGATGAGTATTCCTTGGCAAACCATTCGACAACTGGAAGTGGTTGCGTATCAACCTGTTCTCTAAAGAATTGAGGAAGTATATCCCCATCATCATCTGACAATCCTCCCACATCCTCTGACATGAAGACAGATATTTGTGAGAGGGTGAACCTGCTGTAATTGCGCCAGTGCACCTCGAACTCATCATCGCAGTTGACCCAGTAATTCTCCATAGAAGGCTTGTGGCAAGAGCGACCGCTAGCCAAGGCGTGCTGAGTAATAACCCCAAGGGTCATATGAGCGTGTGTCAACAAGGTATTTAAGATTAAGTCTCGCTAACTCATGGCCTATAGCCTTGGCGTCAATTGCTGTCTTGCACTTGTAGATTCCCATTTGCAATGGAAAATTGGCAGCTGGCTTGCGCTTGTGGCATAGATGTGAATGAACATCGTGTAATTGCCTTAGAAATTCCATGAAACCATCTTATTTGAAGGATATCGAGGTAGCATGGCTGGACTTCCTGCATATCCGTAGACGCGAATGTAGGTATAGGTAGGGAACTAAATGAACTAGTCCGCCCATTCTACCATTGCTTCTCTGGCAATCGCTAAGATACGAACATGCAATTCTCGGTCTAGGTTCCTGACTGTGTACATCAAAAATGCTTCCTGCATATGCTTAAAATGTCACTCGGACTTCGTGAACTCAAGCTGGTCATAATACTGATGAACTTTTTGTACACTGAGAATACCTGTTGTGTTCAACCCTCTAAACTGACCTTGTTAAGCAATCAGGTATACAAGATACAAACACATGTGAAACTTGTGGGCAACTAGGAAACCGGTAGTCTGCTTGTGGAGAACGTCGCTGATCAAAGAAACCCAGTCGTAATGCTCTCGCCTCAAAATAATCTGAGCGATGATGTAGTACATCCAAGGCTGAAATTTGTGAGCATCTACTTGATCGGAAACACGATTAAGAAGAGTGATCAAAAATCGCGTACTCATCCTTGAATTCTCCGTGACCCACATTTTTTGGCAATTTACCTTTCTTCTGTTTTAGCCACCTTTCTGCCATTTTGCTCTAACACATGTCCTTATCAGCATTGAATGCCTTTTCACACTGATCCATGGTAATGACCAAATTGTTCGGATGCTGAGGAATACCAAAACACCTCTCAATGTCCCGGGGCTTGAGACTGCAAATCACTCGTCCATCTGCTGACTGAATTTCTCGGGTAGTAGAATTGTAATGCTTTACACAAGATGCCACAGATTCTATGCAATGAACTGAAATAGGGAGTGAAGCCGCCTCTAGCAACCTAGAATCTTTGATGCTTTTAAGTATATGTGAACTTTTTTTTGACCCTTTGAAGTCAACTTTTGGATTCACCTTATGCAAATCCGTATCAGCTGTTCCGATGAAATCATGAATTAAGATTGACTTGGTCTTGAATTCTGTTTGTGTGTACTGCATTATGAAAAACTCGCTTGTTGACTGTAAACACAACTTTGTTTTGACAACTTTCTTCGGAAAGCCAAAAATACTCCTGATGAGGCTAAAAATAGCCTGTTGGAGGCCAATTTTTACAAAAAATTCTGAGATGTGGGTTTTGTGTAGAAAATGATTCTAGGCAAACCCTCAACGTTAGAAAATCGAAAAACCGCCTTTTAGCTTGACATGCAAAGACTTTTCCGAAAAAAAGCAATTGGGGGCTAAGTCACAGAATTCGCCAAATATTTGGCATGAAATTCGGAATTCGTCGAATTTCTGGAAAAAAAAAAATTCGTAAAAATTTGTAAATTGATTAAAAAATAAAATAAAATAGCGTAGCCATTTTAGGGTTTTTTGATGGAATTTTATCATAAATGTGAGCCGCGACGTACAGGAGACATATGCGAACAAGAGGCAATCCGTTTTTTTGCCAACAAACGAACACACGAGGATCCGGAGAGGCATACGCGCAGGAGGAGGTATACACGAACAGTTTGAGGAGGTGTAGAACAGTTTTAGGAGGCATACGTGCGAACAGGAGGAGGAGGTGCGAACAGGTGTCAAGTGCCTCTCGGCTCTCTGCAAACCAAGCTCGGTTTTTGTTGTCCGCCGACCAAGCAACTAATTAATATTTTATCAAAGGCTCTTTGCAAACCAAGCTCGATTTCTGCATTTTGCATCCTTCGGACTCGAAAGGTAGGCACGAAAAATCTAGGGTTCATTTTTTTTTTCATAGATTTTAAATTAATATTTTATTATTTTGTTTATATTAGTTTTTTTAATTTTTATTTTATTAATATTAGGTTTTATTATTTTATTAATATTTGATATAATATTTATTTTAGTTTTTATTATTTTATTAATATTAAATTTAATTCTGTGTTATTCCCTAGATTTAAATTAATTTTTTTAATATTGTATTATTTTATATATATTTAATATTTAATAAAATATGAAATATTTAATTATTTTATTTGTATTAGATTTATACTAATAAATTAATATTTAATATATGTAAATTTAATATTATCTTAGTTTCAACTTTCAGTATTCAATTTATTAAAATTAAACAAAAAAAAATGCAGCTACTTTATTTTGTAGTAGAATGACAAAATTAATATATTATGATTTTATGTTTTCAAAAATAACATTCGTATTTTGTCTTTGAAACATACAGATTGTTACTTATGGCTCCTCAAAAATCAACTGCTGAGGCATGGAAATATGTTCATCGCAATGGTACAAATCTCACATGCAACAAGTGTCAGAAACCTTTTACTGGAGGCTTGACAAGGGCAATGGATCATTTACTTGGTATTTCAGCAGGTGCAAGAGGAGGTGTTGAAGCATGTCCAAACATTACCCCAAAAATCAGAGCTGCTTTAGAAAAAGAACAGTCCTCTTCAATTGTAGCAAAGATGAAGAATGCACAAAAAAAACAGAGAATTCAAGAGGATATGTCTCAATCTAAACACACAACATCTATCATGTCTTCCTCTTCCACCTTACCTGGGCATGTGAGTAAATCAAAAGAGAGTGGAACATTGAACAGCTTTTGGAAACCAGTAGAGAAACAACAGGTGGATGATGCATTAGCTGATTTGTTTTACTCAAGCGCTATTCCATTCAATGTTGCAAGGAATCCACATTTTCGTAATGCAATTCAAAAAGTTGCAGAGTTTGGCAAATGGTACACACCCCCAATTTCAGAGGCTTTTAGGACAACTCTTTTGCAGAGGTCAAAAGATAGAGTGTCTGAGAAATTAGCTGATGTCAAAGCCTCTTGGAATGAAACAGGTTGCACAATATTGAGTGATGGATGGTCAGATATATGTCAAAGGCCATTGATTAATGTTTTGGTATCTTCTCCTGATGGTGTTGTGTTCTTGAAAGTGGTTGACACCATGAACCACAAGAAAACTTCTGAGTATATTTTCCAAATATTAGAGGAAGCCATTCTTGAAGTAGGGGTGGAAAATGTGGTTCAAGTGGTAATTGATAGTGCAACAAATTGTGTGGGAGCTGGGAAATTGATTACAGAGAAGTACCCAAAAAAATATTGGAGCCTGTGTGCAGCTCATTGTCTTGATTTGTTGCTTCATGACTTGGCTAAATTCCCATGGGTACATGAAGTTATTCATAGAGGGAGAGCAATTGCAAATTTCATACGAAATCATCGTCTCACATTGAGTCTTTATAGGCAGCATGCATCCGGGGAGTTGTTGAGGCCTTGTGAAACAAGATTTGCATCATTCTATATCACTTTGAAAAGAGTGGTTGAAGAAAAAGCAGCTTTGAGGGCTGTTATTTGTTCCAATCAGTGGGAAAATTCTGTGCTTTCAAAAGGTCCTAAAGGGAAGAACATAGAGCAAATAATTCTAAACAGCAATTTTTGGGAAAGTGCAGCAAAAGTTTTGCTTATATGTGAACCAATTGTTGATGTGCTTCGTATGGTTGATGGTGACACTCCTTGCCTTGGCATGCTTTATGAAAGCATGGGCCGTTGTAAGGAATCTATTGAAAAAATACTAAATAATGTAGAAGCAGAATATATGGAGATATGGAAGACAGTTGATCGTAGATGGAAAATGATGCATACACCTTTACATGCAGTAGCTTGTTTTTTGGAGCCTAAGTTGTTTTCTATTAATAGAAAAGGTGATTCTGAAATTATGGGAGGGCTTTTTGAAGCCATTCATAAGTATGCATCAAATGCAACAATTTCAGCACTAATCAGAGATCAATGTTGGGAATACAAGAAAGGAGAAGGGATGTTTGGAATGGCAGCAGCCAAATATGACTTGGCACGTATACCTGGATATAGATGGTGGTTGGACTATGGAGGACAAACTCCTGAGCTACAAGAGTTTGCTGTTCGAATTTTGAGTCAGGGAGCAAGTTCATCAGCTTGTGAGAGGAACTGGAGTTGCTTTGACCACATCCATTCCAAGAAAAGGAATAAATTGTTTTCTGGAAAGTTGGGAGATCTTGTCGATGTTCGCAGCAATTTAAAATTTTTCATGAACAAATCAGCAAAGAACTCTTCCTCACAACAAAATCTTGACGACATAGCAGTGCCAGTTGTAGATGAGCCTGACTTTGTAGATGATGAATTGAGTAGTGATACAGATGATGATGATCTAGCATCTCAGCCAAGTGCTCTTGATGACTTGGAGCTTTTTTGAAGTTCTAAAGTCTTGACTGTTATTGTACCTTTTTGAGAAAAGAACATATTCGCAAATGTGATTTCACATGTTTCTTATGGTTTATATTTTATAAATGTGTCATCTTTTTGTAATGATTTCAAATCTATTTATAAATGTTAAACTATTTAAACAATTTTGTGGATATATTACTTATATTTATTAAAAAATAAATAAAAATTACATAAGGCGAATTTGATCCGAATTTTATACTTTTCAAATTTTTTCTTTGCCGAATTTCATCCGAATTTCAATGTTGCCGAATTCGAATTCGAATTCGAATGTTGTGACTTAGACTGGGGGCAGTAGGGGCAGATTTTTCCAAAAAAAATTTGAGACATGGGTTTTGTGCAGAAGATGATTTTAAGCGAATCCAAATCCTCCGTTATGAAAAATACTGACTTTTACTCCGCCATGCAAATGAATTTCAGTTGAGAAAAGCAGAGCTTCGAGAATTGAAGCTTCGAGGCAATTTTTCCTGAAAAATTGTAACACATGGGTTTTGTAGAGAAAGTCGTGCACAACCAACCTAGATGATCAAAATTGTCAAAAGTCGCTGAATTCTTGGACATGCGAACAAAATCTAAGACAAGAATAGAAGAATTTAAGACAAAAGATAGAAGTTTTATGGTTCTGCTTCTGTAAAATATATATCGCCATGCTTGTATGAAGTCTGTCGATTATTCTGGACCTGTATCTGCAAGGAAATTTGAAAAATAATAACTGTGGCGCCTTCGCTTGCACAATGAGAAAATTTGCTTGCACTCAAACCTGCGGTGAGAGAAATGGACACCTAATTGCAATATATAAAGAAATTTTAGGGTTTAGGAGCCAACTGCAAGTAAAAACCCTGATTTGGAAAGAAATTATCTGATTGGACCTCACTTTGTTCAACAAAAACTGACTCGGAGTCAGAAATAGGTGCCACCTTTTTACAGTGAAGTTTAACTCAACATGCACAATTAACATTGAGTTTCAAAATAGGCGCCACCTTTAAAATATTGCAGAAATACGCCTTTTGCAAGCAAAAACTGACAAATGAAACTAAAGATCTTAATATTATTTTATGTAGTTAACTGAATTCCACCTTTCTGGGTTGTCTTGTAATTGCATGTTGATTCCAAAAAGTCAAACTTCGACTTTTTAGGCGTCGTCCTTCAAAAGCTGAGGTTTTTAGCTAACTTCCTATTTTGTAGCTACCTAAAAACGTCACTACAGCCTCTGTTGAGCTTTATTTTCCGGATGCTCGGTTGATGCTGGAGTTGAGCTGATACATCCATTGCGTAGCTAGAACAACTCTGATGAAATGTCTGCTGGGAGTTGTAAGTGCTAAAAACTATGTCTAGTGCCTAAAAGACAAGGGCGCCTTTCTCAAAAAGAATTTACACACCACCAGACTTAGCCGTTTCTTTGTTTTGCCATTTCGTGCTTCAATCTGCTGTTGCTGGTGAATGATGACTCCCGTTGACTGGATATTGGATCCATCGCGTAGCTAGAATAATTCCGCAAACAATGACTGTATGTAGAGCGTTTGAAAGTTGGTTTACGGCCCTCAAATGCAAGGGCGCCCCTGACCTGCAGGGGAGCAAAATGCATTTTTGATTGATTTTACAATTGTAACTTTCAACATGAATGCTGTACTTTGACCCTTGCCATCAGGAGCTGGATTGCTCTGATGCACATGCCGTTGATCTCATCACGAAGTTGGAACAACTCGGAAGAGACAAAGCGAGAAAACTGCTTCTAAGACCTCTAATAGAAGGGCGCCTTTTCCAAGGAAGTATGTAAATTCCATACTTAGCCATTTTTCTGCTTGTTTTCAACCTTCAATATTTTCCACTTATTCTTCACTCATGAGTGTTTGACAAATCCTGAGGACAGATGGTTGGATTCACTGAATAGCTAGAAGGATTCTGCACAGGTCTCGTGAAGACGACGGTTGCTAAAAACCTCATCTAGCTAGCCAAAAGGCTAGGCACCCCTGGCTTGTAGAGGTACAGTTTGATATTTCTACTTTTATTTACCCTCCTTTTGTGTGCTTGCTGGAACAACTGCCACGGTCACTCAACACATCTAATGATCTCGTGTTCGGATGCATCGCGGAGCTAGGCTGAATCAAAAGAGATCCCCCAGAAACAAAATCTGCAAATTCATTCATTTGACATGTCTAATTCAAGGGCGCCCTTGGGCTATAGGGGCGCAAAAACTGCAAATTTGACTGTCTCTGTGATGTGTAAACTCCCTCGTAACTTCCGCTTCAGCCTCTGACTGTTGGAGTTCTGCAAATCGGATGGACTTGCTTGATAGCTTGTTAGAAAGCTGACTAAAAATCAGAGAGAATGAATGTATTTGCACCCAGAAACAATTGAATCTGAGCCTCCAAATTGAAGGGTTCCCCTGGGCTACAGGGGCGCAGATTTGTTCTAAATTTGATGTTTTCCTCCATTGCGCACTCTGTGAACATCGTGTTGGCTGCTGAGTTGATCATGTAGAAGCATTACTACTGTTGACACGTGTGTGTGACTGTATTTCACCATTTTCACATGTACGGACATTGTAAAGTTGATTTGCACGTTGATTGCGCAAGTGTCTCCCACGTTACAAAGTGAAAGTGTTTCCAGACTTGGAATATTTTTCCAATTTTCGCCATTTGAAAATCCCCTCCATTGTGAAGCATCTTTTTCAGCATCTTTCTCCATAGAATGTTTTGCTTTGAGTTTTAGGCTTAGATTTTGACACTTGGTACTGGCCAATTGCCATTGACGACTTCATAGGTCCTAACTTTTCTCCTGAAAAAGTGAAAACTACCCACCAGGCTTAAACCGACTTCACCATTGTGATCGTGATACACATTAAGCCAATCAAAATTAATTTCAGCCAATTCGAACAAGTTTCAATTTTTAGGGTTTTTGACCTAAAAGTAGGGGTTCAGAAACCCTAATTTTCAAAATTTTCAAATTTTGCTAGTATCTTCCTAACATCACACTGACCAAAAGCCCATACTCGATTTGCCCAAAAACCGAGTTTTGACATCATTTTTACAAGGTTTAGACCATTTTAAGCAAAATGCCTTAATGAAGCAAAAAATTTGGGTTGGGTACAACAATATTAACTGATTTAGTTTTATACATATTTCAAACATCTTTTCAGTCATTTTTAAACCTTATTTGTTTGTGGCCAAGCTTGGAACATTGTGCAGAAGGCTTTACGCTTATGGTTTTAAAGATAGCCTATTTTATAGCACTCATATTCATATTGAAATGTATATTTGACTATCAAATTACTCATTTCCTGGAGCTTATGTGTTTAGAGAAAAATATCCAACAGCAGCAGTATTCGGAAGATTTTAACTTGATGGCATCATTTGATAACCAACACAACCGAGCCTTTTTACAACTAAAGTTATTACCGTGAAAAGATTTAGAAAATGATTATATTGGTTGCCATACAATTTGATTGGATCAGAAGGTTAGCATTTTGAAAGAGCCATAATAAATTACAGGACAGACAGTGAAATAGCAAACCAAAGCCTTAAAGTGATCATGCATGCCAAAAATGGTGTTTAGATATGGGTTGTGTGCAGCACGGTGATAATTAATGGGATGTTGGCTGTGATTGGTTCACAGTTAATTGATAATTATGGTTAGTGATTTTGAATGATATAATATATCCTTAAATTTCCTCTTATAACAACTCTTTGCAGATAAAAGGTGTCTCTTAGCTGTGCTAGAGAAAAGCATGATGATTAACAAGTAAGCTTTGATTGCATTTATTGCATTAGAGAGTACCATTTTTCTAATGTAACGTTGCACTATGCCTACGAAGGCCATTTCAAAAGATGTTTTGACTCTATTTTGCATCTTGCAAAGACTTGCTAGGTAGAAGAAAGTGTATGTTGCTTGTATAACCAGTTTGTAGAGGGAAATATATGCTACTAATTGGCAAATCTGCTTTTAGAAATATGCATTGAATATGTGAAAGCCCTTTTTCGACTGATTTTTACAGTGATATTGATTTTGGCTCTTATATAACTTTGTTCTCTAGTTGTTGCCTGTGCAAGAAGGGAAATGTAATAATTACACTTAATTTTTTTTTTCTGAATAAACTTATTAGCTCAAAACAGAATGAAAATGCTAAACAACTTTCCTTTTCACTTTTTGATCAACAAGTTCCTAGTGTGGGCGAGGTGAGAGCATACAATGTACGGGATTACAATTATAATTGAAATGAGCGGCTTAAAGTAACATCCACTTATCCAGTGGGGTTAGCTAGGCACATGCACTTTGCAGTTGGAAAGCATATACAATAATGAAATGCAAAGTAAGCTCTTCCACTTCTTAGTGGTGAGTGAGTACAACCAATTAAAAACTCTTCTACTTTTCAGTGGTGAGTACCAGAAAGCCACTTATTTAGTGGGGTGAGTAACAAGAGCCACTTATGCAGTGGGGTGAGTAATAAGAGCCACTTATGTAGTGGGGTAAGTAACAACAAGTAACAAGAACATGATCATTGGTTGTACTATCATTTTACTTGTTACTTGTTACTTACCAGCAAGGATTGACAACATCAAATGGAATAGCACTTTTGAACATGTATATCTAAGAATCATAATGATTAAGCAGTAGAGTTCACCCAAAATGATGCGACTGTTCTAACCATTCACAGTAGGGAGATGACTCACGAATACAATTAGTTCAACAATTCTGAAACAATTTCAATCCTTTAACAGTTATAACAATTTGCAAACTTGCCTAGTATGGAGATAACAACTCTACAATAATAGCAGATGTACGATAATAGCAAATGTAGGGACTGGTGCAAATAATCGCGATCCAAATCCAGATTGCGTGTGATCTGAATATGAGGGACGGGTTGTGCAGATTGGTTTGATATGAGTGGTGGGCTGATTGATGGTGCCCTTATAGTGGTGCCCTTCCTTCCAAGCTCTCCCGTGGATTCCTTGAAGTCGTGCTTGCTAGTGGCGCTGATATTGCTGATGCGTGTCATGCACCCGAACTTGAACTTGAGTTGTTGTAGCAATTAAACTGGCGTCTTAGCAATGGCATCTCCTTGGATTCTTGGTTGCCTCCTCAGTAGCTATTTCAATGAAGGGTTGATGGCCTTTGGGGTGGCGCGAGCTAGAGACTCTGCCACCAATCGTTCTCCCCCTCTTGTATGCTGCTGTCCAGTGTTATGTCGCCCAAACCTGAAATCGCATGAGCATGTAATTAGAGAACCGATTGGCTGAATATCAAAGAAAGAATACACAACTGTAAGGCGAGGGTGTCGTCCCACCTTGAAGTGAATCCTTGGAGATTTTTGTCTCCAGCAAGTTTGCCAAACGTGTGTTCCAATCATGATAAGAAACATGATGCTAACAATTGATAATATACCAACCGCCCTAAATGGTTGGCCCAAAAGTTCACATTAATTATTATTATTTTAAAAATATTTGTTATTAGATTATTTTTTATTATTTATATATATTAAATTCAGATTTAGTGTTAAAGAATACTATTTTCCTGCCAAAAACGAGTTTAGGGTCTAAGCGAGGTTGGAGACATGACAGTCCTACCCTCCCAAATGTTGCTTGAACTCAAGCAACCTCGAATTTGCATGCTCAAAGATCTCCACACCTTCCCACGTTGCATCTTCAATAGGTAGATTCTTCCACTTCACCAAATATTTTGGGATTACCTTGTTCCTTGGCCTTTTTTCCCTCACAACCAAGATTGTTTCGGGTTCAAGTATCAATTTGCCTTCATCATCAAGAGAGGTCAGCTCCATTGAAGGTGTGACCTACTGTCCATTTGCCCTTTTGAGACATGACATATGAAAGATGTTATGAATTCTGCTGTCCTTGGGCAACTCTAGTTCATATGCAACCTCCCCAATCTTCCTTGCTATCTGATAGGGTCCATAAAACCTTGGTTTCAACTTTTCTGCACCATTCCCCTTGAGGGTAGACTGCCTATAGGGCCGCAACCTCAAGTAAACCATAGCGCCAACCTCAAAGCCTCTCTCTATTCTATGTCGATTTGCATACATCTTTTGTTGGTTTTAGGCATGTTGTAAATTCTCCTTGAGAGCATTCAAGATATCAATACATTGTTGTACCACATCCGTTGCTCTAGGGACCCAACTATCGATAAGGATCAAGTCCATCAATGAAGTAGCATCATAATGTAATGTCCCCAACTCAAATTGAGATGATTAGCAACAGATTGGCTGTCCTTTCCTTGGTTTACCCAAGAGGAAGAGGACGTAGAGCATCATTGGGTAGAAATGAAGTCCTTGGCTTGTTCTAAATTCTAATTTTAAGTTGAGTGCATGTCTTTTGATGCAACTTAAGTGAACTTAATTTATTTTAAGGGAACTTAAGTTATTTTATGTTGCGCACATCTTTTTAGGCAACTTAAATTGATGCTTAGCCATGGGACTTAGATTGGCCCCTTTTCATGTACTTAAGTGACATTTAAACTAAGTTACCGGTTCGGTTTTGGGTTCGGGTTCGGGTTCGAGAACCCGGTTCACCAGTTCGGGATTTTTTTTTTTTTGATTTGGGTTCGATTTGGGTTCGTTTTGGGTTCGGTAATACAAAAACATATAAAAATCAGAAATATATACAGATTTGCAGCAATAATTAAATTCAGAATACACCACCATATTAATAGTTAAATAACATAGCAAAAATGAAAAATACACCACCATTTTATACTCAAATCATCAAAGTTCAAACATAAAAATGTAAAGTGTTTACAATCAGCCATTAATAATTAATAATTATTGATCATTGATCAATCTGAGTCATATGGGTCATCAAAAAAAGCAGCATCATCATCATCATTAGATGCTACATTATGTGTAGAACCACAAATAGCATTAGTTGCACTCGCACAAGCACTGCCACTAGCACTAACACTACCACTCTCATGCTCAGCGGTTGCTTCAGGCTCATAGTCATCATCAATATCAAGTGCAGCTAAGTGACTTGTGGAAGCATCCAAGTCAAGCTGCTCTGGCTCAATATCCCACCTCCTTGTGTCTCCTTCTTTGTAGGAAACTTGCTTGTGTGTAAGGAGGCGCAAGTTTGAATGCACATACACCAAGTCCTCTGCCTTTTTCGAATGTAGCCTATTGCGTTTTATTGAGTGGATGAAGGAGTATGTGCTCCAATTCCTCTCAGAAGAAGATGAACTAGCAACCTATTATTATTAAGACCAAATTAAATAGTTAGGAGTTACAAAATTTAAGTTGATTTAACTAAACAAAAATATTAATTAATAATTTAATATAAATATAAATTTAAAATTAAAATTAAAATTACAAAATATAAAACTTACTTGGGATAAAATTTTTATTGCAATAGGTTGGAGGTGCCTGTATTCTTGCCCATGGAAGTACCACCAACTATGAGCATCCACCCTAGCCTTGTCTCGAACAACATCAAGATTATGATCAACACTACCAGAGCATGCAAAAGCCATGAACTCGGCCCTCACTCGATCACGTTGGTCACGATCAGTGAAGAGTCTACGAATTGCTGCCTTGTACCCTTGACCCACTTCAACATCCCTATATGGAGCAACTCTTGTTGAAGCAGAAAGTATCTCTGGACTATAATATTTGGGACTCAATGCAAAAGCAAGAAGATGCAACGGAGTGGTCATTTTGTTCCATCTATCAACAATGATTTCTTGTAGCTCTTTGAAGAACTTTTCTTCGGGATCTTCCTCTTTTGCATTGATGATGATTTTCATCTTCTCAATCATTGAGTCGATACCATCATATACTTCACCCAAACAAGGTCTATCCATGTCAGTGTAACGGATCATGCTCAATATGGGCTCAGTGAAACTGACGAGATACTCAACAAGGTCCCACCAACTATCATCTAGGATCCTTTGCTTGATCCTATTTGCCCTTTCACTGATAGATTGCTTCCATATGGCCCAATTAGGGCTGATTACCATTGCAGAGAGTGCCTCACGAACCTTTATAAGTCGTCTCAACACAATTGTGTTGGAGGCAAAACGAGTCTCGGCAACCTGTTTGAAAATCAAAATTAAAACTAAAATATAATTTAAATTTACAAAATCAAAATTTAAAATTAACAAAAAATTAAAAAAAAAAAAATATTGAGAATTAACTTACCTTCAACAACTCCAATTTTGAGAATTGTCTAAATATTCCTTGTGTCATATGGTGGTTGGTGACAAACATTTGAATGTCTTCGCCCTCAGCATACACCTGTTTGATCCATTCAATTTTGGATCCAATTTTTTGTAGCATTAGATTAAGGGAGTGGACAGCACAAGGTGTCCAAAAAATGTGTGGATACTTCTCCTCAACCAATAACCCAGCAGCCCTACAATTTTTGGCATTATCAGTTACAACTTGCACAACATTTTTATGGCCCACTTCTTCAATAGCTTGGCAAATGATGTTAGCAATAAATGGACCATCCTTCACCTGTCCTTCACAATCCACTGCTCTCAAAAACATTGCCCCTTTAGGGGACACAGCAATAACATTGATCAATGGGCGATTTTTTGCATCTTTCCATCCATCAGAAACGATGGTCACCCCTGTTTCGATCCACGAATCCCTTATGGGCTTCAAAGAGTCTGCTACATGTTTCACCTCTTTCTCCAATAAGGTGCAACGAACCTTCTCAAAACCTGGGCCCTTATACCCCTTTGGAGCCTCATTAATAGATTTCACCATTTTTTGCCAATATGGTGAACGAACAACATTGAATGCCAATCCATTGGCATAGACACATCTTGCTATGTCTTGATCAGCAATCTCTCTTGCCTCATTCTGAAATGAAGCTTCCAACGGTCCCTTAGATCTTTTTTTGAAGAGGGCGTGGTTTGCTCTTGAGGGATGTCCATAAATGGATGGCTTCCTGTAGGTGGAAAATAAGAAGGTGGTGTAGGGGGTTTCATGAAACGAGATCCTTTCTTCAAAGGATGGCTTGTTTTACCACTGGCTGCTCTTTGGTCTGCCTTTTCTTGCTCAACAATATATTTCAACACTATATGATTTGGAATGCCTTTCTCATTTTCAGCTGGACAATTTTTTATGCCTGTTTCAGGCATCCCACACAAGTGCCCTTTCACTCGACTGTATGAGCTTGAATACTGAACATGGCAATGACTACAAATCCAAACATATCCTCCACCACCTGGAAGTTGTTGAACCATTTCTACATATTTCCAAAGGGGAGAGTTTGGGTTTGTTTTGAAACGAGATTGGCTTGAGCCTGAGGAGGTACCGGTTGCCATTGTAATATGGAATACCTAAGGCACAACATATTGAAATTTTGGTATTGATTGATTGAATTTGAAACTAACAGACTTAATTAATTTCAAAAAATGAAAAAATTGAACATGTGTTATAGACATTTAGAGGAATGAAAAGTAAAACAAAACTAAAACTAAAAAACAAAACAAAAGAGTTGAAGTCCATTTGTTTAAAAAAAATGTAAAAAAAATAATCAAAAAACTTCAAAAAACCTACCTCTTTTGAAGAAATCTTGCTCAATGATCTTCTTGGCAACGAATAGGCACTTGCAAGTGCTTAGGAATAGCACAACAACCAACTTTGAACAATCTACAATCAACCTTCAAGTCTATTCAAGCTTGTGCAAGCAAAAGAGAAAGTTCAGCAATGGAGGCAAAAAATCCTTTTTTTTCATTCACAAATTGGTAAATGACTATCACTTTACCTATTTCATGTTTTAGAGGCACATATTAGGGTTGGAAAGAATAAAAAAGTATTTAAAAGTCAACAAAGACTTAAAAAATTATTAAAAAAATGCAAATTCGCGCTTTGAAGTCCGCCTGGGCACGAAATTCTACCCGGGTTCGAACCGGGTTCGAAAAATTCGAACCTTGGCCGGACCCACAGTCCGGGTTCCGAACCCGGAACGAACCCACAGTGATTTTTCCGGACCCTGGGCGAATTACTTCGAACCAAACCCGAATTTCGAATCCGGACCGAATCCGGACCGAACCCGGACCGAACCCGGGCCCCCAAGGGCCGAACCCGGTAACATAACATTTAAAACATGTGATAAATCGCCTAAGGGGGGTGTGCAACTTCTAGGAGCTGATAAGAACATATTTTAGGGTTTTACTTTGGATTAAAAAGGTTAAGATGGAGGGTGAAGATTAAATCATATTGTTAAGAGATGTTATATAACACCCTAAAGGCTCATTTTGAGGCATTTCTTGATGATGTTTTCTGCTTATTGCTGTTGCAACTTCGCTTGAGGATTGAAACCCTTAAGTATCTTTGATTTTGGTGAGATATACATGCTCTCCCTAGTTAGAAGAGTGTGTTTTGGTGGAAGAATTTCGGTTTGTGAAACCCTAGCACATTATTTATTTGGGCTACAAGAATTTATCAGGTCTAGAGGTCAAAATTGAGGAAAATATCAGTGCTGATTACTCAGATTTGGGAACATTCACCGCTGCAAATCAGTCATTCATGAGTTTCCTATAGACACCTGCTAGAGCATCAATTTCAGACTTATTGCTGGTCATTTTGGGAGCCCAACATCACTTTTGGAGGGTTGGCTAGGGTTAGAAAATATTGTGACCTAAATCTGGAGTATTTTGGTATGAAATCTACACACTTATTTTATTTGAAATTTCTGATATTTAATTCTGAAAATTTCTGGACAGTTATAAGGGTCTGAATTGCTAGTTTTCTGAGCATTGTAATAATCTAAAATCTGATCAGATATTCTAAGTTTGTTGGAAACTACTTTAATGCAAATAAATTTCCGATTTATGCCCTAGTTTGTAAAAGTTTTTGTTATTAGATTTGTGCCCTAGTTTGTAGAAAATTATTGTTTCTTTTTAGTATCCTATTTGGGGATATTACACATAACCGGAAAGAGCTTTGAAGGGTGACATACCTATAGACATGTGATGTGTGGTGTTGTAGCAAAACTCCCCCAAATGTAACCACTTAATCCAAGTTGTTTGCTGCCCTGTAATATAGTTCCTTAGGTAGCTTTCAATCCATTTATTCACAATTTCCATTTGTCCATTCATTTGTGGATGGTAGCTAGTGCTTGGAGTCAATTCCATGTGAGTCAAACGAAAGAGTTCTTTCCAAAATAAGCTGATAAATCTGCTGTCCTTGTCACTCAGAATGTTCTTGGGCAACCCATGAAGTCTAAATACCTCCCTAAAAAAAAAATCAACAACTCGAGGAGCCTTATACTTTGAAGGAATGGCATGAAAACCAGCATATTTTGCAAGCCTATCAACCATATAATGTCCCTCTCCAATCTGAGATTTGACTTGCGATTTGGCTTCATTAATTTAGTTTGACATATGGGACATTTTTTCAAACATGTAGCATGCGAACTGAATTGAGTGGTTTTTAAAGTTTATGAGGTTTGCAAAATCACATAAAATCACTCAACAAATAGATAATAACCAGCAATTGCATTTCTTGAATCTAGGAGTTCATTTAAATACAGACAAATGAGATATAGACTCTCAATATTTAATTTTTTGAGAAATGACAACATCAATATTCTTACTTAGAAATTTAGATTTCAAACATATTATTAAATACCATTTTTAGTGGGTTCCCAGGTAATGGTAGCGCCTGGCAATAGTCACAGCTGACAATAGAAGTCTTTGTTTGCATAGATAGGAGGATTGATTGTAGTAGCAAGTTAACCTCCTGGAAATCACGCTTGGCACAAACTCACACTCCTAACAGAAATGAGGGTATTAAGCTTGCAAAGACCTGCATTGGAAAATAGTGATAAAAAATGATGAACAGCCTCAAGTCCCAATAGCAATAAGAACCTCTTCAAACCCTGTTGTGCCCAAAATTAAATTTTTTGCTTCATTAAGGCATTTTGTAAAGAATGGTCAAAAGTCTTACAAAAAATTTCAAAAAAAAGAAATTTTCTATTTTTAGAAATTTCTAAAAATAGACTTGATTTAGGGTTTTCTGGGTTTATTGTCAAATGGATGTTGGCAAAAGATTCTAAAAATAGAAATTTTTATTTTTAGAAAATTTCAAAAAATAGAATTTTTGATTGGAGGGTCCTAATTGATTTTGATTGGTTGAAAATACTTCCCGATCAGGCCGGTCCGGTCAGAATCATCAAAAGGTCAGTATTTCTTTGGTGGGTCTATTCTGCTTTTTCAAAAGGCAAAACATGAGCTCTAAAGTCATCAATGGATCAGTCAAACAACGGATAACACAGATCGAACAGAAGCAGTTTGCAAGAAACAAAGAAAGTCAAAGAAAAATTGAAAATCTTAGAAATTTGGCTAACTCTGGAGAACCTAGGCGCCCCTTTTCGAGGAGGGTGCCCAAGTTCTCAACACTTCGAATATTTTTCACGTTTTTTCAGAAAACGTTCAAACTCCTTCGTCAGCTCGGTTCTAGCTCTTGGAAAATCAGTTAGATGCAGTAACGGAGGCTGGTAGAGGGTTGAATTCATCTCAGATATGATCATGGTTGCTAGATTGATTGACTTTCAGACTCTATCATTCACCGGCAGGCCAGAATTGACGGTAAAATAGGGGTCATTGGCTTCACGCGAAACGAAGAAAGTTAAAATTTGAAAATCACAAACAATTGGCTAAGGCTGGGATGCTTGGGCGTCCCTGGCCAAGAAGGGCGCCCAAGGTTTCATGCCTTAGAAATTTTTCTGTTTCTGACATGCCTTCTTCCATTTCAATCTCTGAGCGCAGCTTTGAGGGTTTGCAATCATGATTAGACGACGTCAGATGCCGGTATGAAGCTGGGGATCACTTCAGCAGTGGTCAAACATGACATTGCCATGATCAAATAGGGTTTATCAGTTGATAATGCCAGTTTGTTGGATCGTCAAAGTCAGAGGCAGGCTTTGTCAGATGCAAAACAAGTGAAAATTTGGAAATATCAAAAACTTTCTAAGTCCCAACATGCTGGGCGCTCCTTTTCAAGGAGGGTGCCTAGACTTCCAACACTTAGAATTTTTTTGAATCACTGCGTCTATTTCTAGTTCAGCCTCTGTCGTTGACAACAGTTGTAGCAAAAGTTGAAAAATGGAGAAAAATGGCTAACACTTTTGAGGTTTTACGTGTTTGATGATGTCATCAGATGCGTATGTTTTTGCATTTGCTTTTTGCAGCTACAAAATAGGAAATCACCATGGCACATGCAAACAAAGTCATTTTTGATGCAAACGAAGTCGGATTTTTGCATGCAAAGTTTCTATCTTTATAGATAAACTCCAAAATTTTAGGATTTTGCATGCAAAGTGCTTTTTTGTCTCCAAACTCTATTCGAGAGGCTTTTGGCATGCATTCTTCATAATTTGTAGGTTAGCTTTCGGAGGAAGAAAGATAGGAATCAAGATTTGGAGGCTCAAACCAAGTGCTTTTTCAGTGTTCTTCGTGGATTCGAGATTAGGAAGCACAGAGGCATGCTTTTTCATGGTCTGATTTTCTAGGGCATCGCATATTAGAAACAAGTGGTCATCTTTTTCAGTTTTCATCGAGCTGGGTTCATCTACATTTTGCTCCTCTAGAAGATTGGGAAACTTTTAATCTGCTTTTTTGGCCCTATTTTTTAGGAGATCTGCTTGGGAAAAATCAACTTTTTTTAAAATTTGACAATCTGGGTCTCTTCAAATTGTGATTGTTTCACAAAACCTAGAGGAAAGCAGTATAAAAGCAAGAGGATATATTTATAAAAGGTCATCACTCTAGTTGCAGAGCCACCAAGATTATCAATGAGTGAGCCACTAGTTGGAGCATGCAATGTTTTCCAAGGATAGAACTAAAAACAGCAGTTAACTCGATGCCTTTTTTGAGTTTAACTTGCTGTTCTCATTCATGCATATCTATTCTTTGGAAATATCAATGCATAGTTGGAGCTTTTTCAGTTAACTGATTGTAGACTAGTTGTTAATTGTCAGTTATCTTTTGTTGAGTCTTAGAAATAAAGATTACATGTTGGCAAGTCTAGTTGTTAAAAACAAGGAGATTTTAGGGTTCCCTACTCGTTTGTGTATAAATAAGGGCAGCCTTGCCTATTCCTTTTTAACCGTTGTTGTGATAACAAATTGTTGAGCCTACTTTGCCTGCATCTTTGTTATTCAGTGTTTGTTCAACTTTAGTCTATGTAATCTGGTTTGATCGCATATTGTAAGCCTATCTTTGCTACAATCTGCTGTCCCAGAAGTGTATTTGTTGTTATAAAATTGAGGAAGGAAATCTCATGCCTATTTTGCTCTGATCTACTGTCTCAATCCATTTTAGTACTTTGTCTTATGTTTTGCTTTCATAATCTTTATTTTAGCTTACATCTAATAAGTACAATGAGTCTTTGGGTGTGTTCTGGAAGTGAGTTTATTTAAGCTTTTGTGTTAAATCAAATAATTCCTTGTTTACTTCTGATTCTCAAGCTTTGAATTTACTTGAGTTATCAAAAGCGTCTTTAGAGTAGGCCTAGTTGTAGTTGAAGTTCTAGGAAAGAGAAAACCTTAGCCATGACGCAAAGAGTTTTATAACCTTGTGCTCTTAGCTAGAATAAAAAGTTTTGCAGCAGTTTAGTATTTCTTTTTAAGCATAATCAGCGAAGAGGGAGCTTCCCCTCCTAATTTGAAGAGCAGTCTAACTGTGCATAGCTGTCAGTTTCTAATCTGCATTCCAGAGGTGCGAAGTGAAATGCCAACAAACCCTATGTCAAAAACCAAAGGAGCTTTCCACATTCACCAACAAAATAGATACCACAATTATTCGATCAATAGATAGAATCATTCAAACTCCCAAAATAATAATTGTTTTGGAATTACAATCAAATATATTTTCGGATTTCCGAATAAACCTTCAAACCCTGAAAATTGGATTCTGTCCTATAAATCATTGAAACTCAAATATAATCTCTAGATGAGATCATCCAATCAAATGCTCTTGGGTGATCTTCCACACTTGCAAACACTATCCTCTCTAAGGGTTTTCGTCCTCAAAAAACTATGGCTTTCAACCCACAAACCCTTGCTGAAGCTCTTCTCCCAAATTTGTCCAAAACAAGAATAATAATAATGAATAATGAAAAAGCAATCACTTTTTGCTTTTTATACTTTCCCAAATTCCAACTAGCTTTTGATATTTGTTTTTGTTGGCATTTAATACATTTAATACATTAGCTTTTTAAAATGATATTTCATAAAGTAATATTAAAATATAATACTTTATTAAATGCCAAATATCACCTTTTAACTCCTTATAACACAATAATATGAAGTAATAATTAATAAATGATATTATTAAAGTTAAATTAACTTTAATAATATAATTAACCATTAACTCCCCGAATAATACCAACACCAACTCGTGGAAGTGATCCATTCACATTTTCCAAATATAGGCGTGATGACAGCTGATCTAGATATGACTTACTATAAATAGTAAGTATGAGCAATATGACCAAGTGACTTACTAAAAATAGTAAAGTGTGGGTAAAAGTGTCCTGAATGGCCTCCGGAAGACACACGACAAATAAATTGGGACATTGAGTTGAAGAGTACTGAAATGAACATCACAAGGCTTGTTGAAAAGCCTCAAATTACCCTCAAAGGGATCCCCAAACACCATGTTAGCCTATGGGGATCCGATGCTAGACTAACCAGTGCAAAAGATATTGACCTAGGAAAAGGGGACATTACAGTCCGCCCTCCTCAAGATTGCTTGTCCCCAAACAATCCTCACTAGAATACCTTGGATTATTATCTGAATGTTGGGATCCCAAATCAGTTTGTAGAATGCTCTACCAAAACCCCACTGCATCCACTAGATAATGATAGAGCTAAACTTGGCATCTCTGTAGGTCACTCTCTTAAAAAGAAACATTTTGCCAAGCATAGTGAATCCTGGATCCCTCATCCCAACTGGGAATCTACCATACTCAACACTTGTTGACTTCCGCTGCTCTACTCTGATATATCCTTCACCATGCCAAGAGTGGTGAAGCATCTCATCGGGATCCAGTGGAACTAACATGCCAATCTTGTCACCACCTAGATCCCAACACACCACATCAACACACCCATAGTGAATGAAGAGATAGGTGTCTCCGATATCAATTGAACCCCCAATATGACGAGACTCTGATTCCTAGGTTGGTATGCAACCATATGGAGGAAACAGAGTAGGAGACTTGCAAGTTTTTGTTTCATCTTCTAAAGGTGTAGGCACGCCATACCAGAGTGGACTATATAATGTCTATTCCAACCCACATCTGTATGTCATCAAATCATTCGTGTGTAGGTTGAAATCTATACCATGAAGTATCTCCTACCAAAACGTCTCAGAGAAATCCACATTGGCGATCCCACTGCCTAACGCTATTCTAGGCAGCAGGAAGGAAAGTTTGCTCGACCCAAAATTATAATCCTCAGCATCTCTCCTCATGGTGTCATGCAGAGCTGTAACTGCAAATGCGATTTCTTCCAATCTTCTTGCTAAAAGGAGAACAATCCTTTGCAATAGTCCCACAAACTCAT
Source organism: Sequoiadendron giganteum (assembly GCA_007115665.2). Classification (NCBI taxonomy): domain Eukaryota; kingdom Viridiplantae; phylum Streptophyta; class Pinopsida; order Cupressales; family Cupressaceae; genus Sequoiadendron; species Sequoiadendron giganteum. Next base: position 374,699,880 of record CM021109.1, on the reverse strand, counting down.
CATCATAGCACCATAGGAATCTAACATGTTGGAATATTTTGTCATTGATGTCGAGGTTGAGCTGCTTGCTTGTGCTCTTGAGCTACTTGAGCTCCCTGGCTGCTTGGTTGAGCTAGGTGTCTGCTTGCTTGAGCTGGTTGGTTGTCTACTTGAGTTGCCTGTGTGTCTGCTTCACCTGCTTGGTTGTGTGCTTCAGCTAGTTGGTTGCCTGGTTGAGCTTGTTGGCTGTTTGCTTTAGCAGGTTGGTTGTGTGTTTCAGCTTCTTGTTAATCTACTTGGTCAACATTTGTGCCAAGTCATCATCCTTTGTCAGCAAGTTGAAATTTCTTCCAAAGGGATCTCCGTTGGTTACTATGGGTTGGCTTATATTTTATTTGAAAAATCTTTTTGTTTGAATATGTATCGAATAGATTGACACATGGCTATTAAAGAATTTATTCATGGCTTGTTTTCTTTCTTCTATATGTTTGAGACGGCTTATACATTCAAAGATATATTATTTGACTTCAGAGTAATGGCTTGATTTAGGACTTTGGACGACTTCATTACTTTATGTAAATGTTGACTACCTTGGTGGAGACGTGTTTGTGTGTTGAAGTCGTGTATTCCCTGTCCTTTGCCGATTTTTTAGAAATCTATCTCCGGTGAAGTTGCGTCAGCAAAAATGTCAGAGGGTTGATTTTTCATTGCACCACTGATGCAAGTTAAAGTTGATGTTACATCGCTTATCCTATGGGTGGCGGCTACTGGTTTAAAAATATAATGCATATACCTTAAAAGGTAGCATTGATACAAAGTCAATAAAAGAAAAGAGATCATGAGCTGTTTAGTGTTAAGTTATTTTTTGGGCCTCTCATGTGATCATTAAAAAATTCCTAAGGATGCAGCGACGGTTTTGAGATGGAGCGGCTAACTTTTTCAGTGTCGGATATTTTGTGTGGCAGAGTTAATTTTTGCTGAGTTGTGAATGGTTTCTAACAAAAAAAAGGGCCATCAACTTTATCTTTAAAAAAAGGGATTTTTGAGAATTCGATGGAGTGATTTTGAGTTGAAAAAAAAAACGGAAGTGAAAAGATTTATGTCTCGGGCTGCAGAGTTTTCTGTTGGCGAAAATTTCTATTATCTATTTGTTGGCTCTATCATGCCAGATTATATAATGGTTTTCATTCTGAAGTTATGGTGTCTGTGTCCTGATACTTCCTGAAATTTATATCATTCTTTTTTTTGACAAATTGAATTGCTAGCAGCTACAAAATTTAATGCCTTTCTAAATTCTAATGGAATGAATATATTTTTAGTATTGAAGTCTTTCATAAAATCTGACGGAGTCTTTAGTGGAGTTCAAGGTGCCTTCTAAAAATCAATCGATATTTATTTCCTCATGTGTAACGGCTTCAAAATAAAAAGAAATTGTCTTAAATAATCGACGGCTCTTCCTGATATTAGTTTGCTCTCTTAGCAATTGCAATTTTTTTTTTTTGTGGCAATGGGTTCATTTTATTGTATTTGATTTGGTTCTGGAGACGTGTTTGGGAGAGGAGATTGCAAGGCACTTTGTCTTTATTCATACCGTGCTCTTGAAATATGTTGATGCGAATACTTGTGTGAGCTTTGACTCTTATGCTATTACTGAATCGTGTTTTGGAGGTTGTGTTGATCGTTGACTGTGTGTCATTCGCTTCAGCAGAGTGTGGGCAGTATGTGATGCATAGTCGAGTATTCTTGATTGAAGTTAATTATATCTTCAAATAAAATGGTATGAGGGTGCTGCACTGACTTATTTTCTGTGTGAGCATGTAAGCTTCAAGAAGGGAAGAATAGGTTTATTTTATTGATGACCTTGGATGCTTTCTGTGGAGGCTTCTTGCATGATAAGCTACAACATATACGCTTCCTTCATTATTTGTGGTGCCGGCTGTAAGAAGTTGGAGTGAGACGTTTTTATTTATTTGTTTGTATCCTGTAAGCCTTGGCAGTCTTGACGGGTTTTGTGATGACTGAAATTATGGACTGTGTGCTTTAATATGCTGCTTCTTTAAGGTTCTTGGTTTTTGAATAAGAAAGTGATATAGTGATGCTGCGTAGTGTGAATGCCATGTGAATCAGTTGTGGGTATTCTACATGTCAAAGGGTTTAGTCTTGAATGAGTGCTGGAGGATCATCAAAAGTTGAATTGTTTATGACATGAAGGCTGTTTGAGTTGTCTGTGTAAAGACTATTCATATGCAAAGTTCGAGTATGTGAAGTGGATTTAGCTGTTAAAGAGTGGTTTATGTATGGAGAAAATTGAGTTTATGATCTAATTGAAGTAACGATCAGTTTGTGTTCAAATGCAGATTGAAGAGGTTGAGTGTTTTGATTCAACGAGTTGAAGTCTAGAGTTGGTGCTTTAGCCATTGGAGTTGGTGCTTTGGTGTTTTCGGAGTTTATACTTCGAAGGAGAGTTGGTGCTCTCAATTAGGTGCTCTCTCTTTGTAATCTGGGTTGGTGCCTGATTTTGATAATAAAAGAAATATATTGCTGCGGTTTTTTACCTGAAAGGGTTTTCGACGTGAAAGAACGGTTTTCATCTTGCATTTGGTGTTTTATGTTGTTGTTTAATGTTCTGATTTCTGATTCATATGGTTTATCTGGTTTTAAAGTTTTAAAAGTTCTGAAATACTGATTCACCCCCTCTTAGTATTTCTTGTGTTCTCTTCACATGCCTCCTTTGAGCTGTGCCGATACAATCTTGTAGATCTTTGAAAACTCTTTCCGTTCCAACCTCAGGAGACTTTGAATGATGAACCCCAACATGTGGGAAGTTCATTGTCCCACGCTGACACTGTGAGTAAACTATCAAGTTTACATCACAAACCTTCATAAGATGAACTCTTAGAGTTTGGAAGGTTTGAAGGAGCAAATAATCACTGCTATTCAAAATTGGAATGAACAAAGTACAATCTGATTTGAGCGCTATACATAAGGAGTAACAACAATAGACAAAGGATTCCCACGTATACTCATGTGAGATATGTAGTGTTTTGCGCAAGATTAACTTGAAAGTGGTTGGGAAACACCTCCAAGCAATTTCCAACTGAAATCCTTTACTTCCTTGGCATGGAATAATGTGCCAACTTTGTTGAATGAGAGCAATCCAAAATGTTTGGTGGCTGACCTGCAACCAAACAACAAGCTCACGATTAAAAATCCTACCCACTCCTTGCCAAGGAATACTCCCAAGAGTATCCATTCGTTCATTGCTCCAATCTTTGCTTAAAATCTCGCACCAATCCATTTGTAGGTGAGCAATTGGAATCACATATTGACTGGTAAGAAGAGGAACAACACTATTATTTCTGAAATCTTGATCCTTATCCCTCCTAGTATCATTCCTACCAATCCCGATGAGCTCCATCAATCCATGCTGAGGGTCCCAAGCATGGGTACCCAACCAAGAATACTCTCCAACGTAACTTTCTTGTAAATCAGATTTGTATGTTTCATGAATTGAAAATCTTTGCGCATATTGAATTATCATCTTCATAATGATAAAAAAACTCATCAACAGTTGCTGATTCAAAAATTTTAGGGTGCTCAAAATGCTCATTAATTTCAAATGAGGCCCCTTTCTCATACATAGGTCTCTCAATAAGATCATCCTGAACTCTACCTCATAAAGTTGGTTACCATAAGATATCTTTGCTTTCATCTCAAATAGTGGATTATCAAAAACTTGAAAGTTACTTTGAACATCTGGTTTAGGCCAATCATCCCCATGATCTAACTCTCCTTCACAAGGAGGCTCTATGTTATCTTCTTCAAGAGGACTCAAGTACTCTTCCTCTACAATTTATTTTGAAATTTCAGCTTCATCATCATTTGTTTTTGGCTCTAGCATCTTCTTTTCTAACTCTTCCTTTGTGCCAGTTTCTTCATATATTGCAGTTTCAGGATCCACCTGAGTTCTTTGATGTGGAGTCTTTCGCTCATCTTTTTTTTACACATGGCTCCATATGTTTGGGTTTTGCAATTATCTTTAGATACCCACTTTTAATGTTTGGGTCCTTCATCAAATTAAACAATTCTTGCATCAACTCACATATAGACTTATCAACTGTAGGCATCTTTTACTCTTGCTTCTAATAACTGAAATTGATTAATGAGTGCTAGAACTCAACACGCAATCTGAAAATTCCTTTCTTGATAACCCCTTAGGCTAGCATGAAATGTTGTGCTCTGATACCACTATAATGTCCCACTCCAATCTGAGATTTGACTTGCATTTTGGCTCGATTAATTTAGTTTGACATATGGGACATTTTGTCAAACATGTAGCATGCAATCTGAACTGAGTGTTTTAAGAGATTATGAGGCTTGCAAAATCACATAAAATCACTCAACAAATAGATAACAACCGGAATTGCATTTCTTGAATCTAAGAGTTCATTTAAATACAAGCAAATGAGATATGGACTCTCAATATTTAAGTTTTTTGAGCAATGACAACAGTAGCAATATTCTTACTTAGAAATTCAAATTTCAAACATATTATTAAATACCATTTTTTAGAGGGTTCCCAGGTAATGGTAGCGCTTGGAAATAGTCACGGCTGGCAATAGAAGTCTATGTCTGTAGAGATAGGAAGACTGTGATTGCAGCAGCAAGTTAATGTCCTGGAAATCATGCTTGGCACAAACTCACACACCTCGCAGAAATGAGGGTATTAAGCCTGCAAAGACCTGCATTGGAAAATAGTGATAAAAAATGATGAACATCAGCCTCACGTCCCAACAACAATAAGGATCTCTTCAAAGCCTACGCCAAAAACCAAAGGAGCTCTCCACATTCACCAACAAAATAGATACCACAATATTATTTGATCAACAGATAGAATCATTCAAACTCCCAAAAGAATAATCGTTCTAGAAGTACAATCAATATATTTTCAGATTTCTGAATAAACCTTCAAACCCTGAAAACTAGATTCTTTCCTGTAAATCGTTGAAGCTCAAATATAACCTCTGGATGAAATTAGCCAATCAAGTTCTCTTGGGTGAGCTTTCACACATGCAAACACTGTCCTCTCTAAGGGTTTTCATCCTAAAAAATCTATGGCTTTCAACCAGTAAACCCTTGCTGAAGCTCTTCTCCCAAGTTTGTCCAAAACAAGAATAATAATAATGAATAATGAAAAAGCAATCACTTTTTCTTTCTATACTTTCCCAAATTCCAACTAGCTTTTGATATTTGCTTTTGTTGGCATTTAATACATTAGCTTTTTAAAATGATATTTCATAAAGTAATATTAAAATATAATACATTATTAAATGCCAAATATCACCCCTTAACTCCTTATAATGCCATAATATAAAGTTATCATTAATAAATGATATTATTAAAGTTAAATTAACTTTAATAATATAATTAACCATTAACTCTCCGAATAATACCAACACCAACTCGTGGAAGTGATCCATTCACATTTTCCAAATATAGATGTGACGATAGCTGATCTAGATATGACTTACTATAAATAGTAATTATGAGTAATATGACCAAGCGACTTACTAAAAATAGTGTGGGTAAAAGTGTCTTGAATGGCCTTTGAAAGGCATACCACAAGCAAATTGGGACATTGCGCTGAAGAGTACTAAAATGAACATCAAAAGGCTTGTTGAAGAGCCTGAAATTACCCTCAAAGGGGTCCCTTACACATACGAGGACTAGATGGTAGACTAACCACTGCAAAAGATACTGACCTAGGAAAAGGGGACATTACATACCACCACATAAATACAGTCCTTACCTTGCATCTTAGGCAGCACAATAATGAAATCTATGGAGATGCTTTCCCATTTTTGTTTTGGGATGGGTAAGCGCTGCAACAAACCAATTGGAAAGACGATGCTTGGTTTTGTTTTGTTGTTACACCAAACACTCCCTAACATGCTGCAACACATTATTCTTTAGTTCCTTCCATGAAAAATGCTCGCTTACTTGCTTGTATGTGTTGTAGAAGCCGGATGACCAGCAAGAGGTGTGTCATGACAAGCTCTCATAATTCTCTCTTATACCTTAGATTTTGGTACAAGGTACACACAATATTTGTAAAGTATGAGGTCTTCAACCACCTTGTATCTATCATCATGCAACTTCTCATCTAAAGTGTCAACAGCAAAGGAATCTTTGGCATATTCAGCTATTATGGCAGCCTTTCAATCAACAAATATATCAAAAATAGAACAGAAATAAGGCTTCCTAGAGAGTTGTAATGTCCCCAGTTTTAGCACTACACTTCCCAATGATTGATAGCCTATCCCTGGATGCTCGTAGGCTAGTCAGAGGCAGAATTAGGGTTTCCAGTTGCTTCGAGGTTTCTTTTGCGAATTTGAGGGCTTGCATGTTGGAGTTTGGTAGTTTGGATTCTGGATTCCTTGCGGGTTTTCAGAGAGTTTCGCACTGGTGCGACATGCACCTGCAATAGAGGACTTTTTTGAACTTACTATTTTTAGTAAGTACGACGGCTGCTCGGATTGTGGCTAAAATGAGTTTGGAACAACTTACTATTTTTAGTAGTGCTATTTTTAGCAGGGTTTTCTGTAGTTCAATTCAGTGGCTATATCTGGCAGGTCAATTTGAGCAGTTTGGTCTCCAACACCCTTGGTGCTATTTTTGGCAGTGTTTCGGCAACTTGGTATTATGGTTATTTCAGGTAGGGCAGTATATTCAGTTGGTCTCCAGCATTTGAGGTGATTATTTTGGCAAGTTTGATATTTGATGAAAATATTATTTTAAGTGTTATATTTTTACTAAGGCTTGGAGGACGCCTAAATGGAGAGATAAGTTGGTTTTATTAAAAAGAGCAATTTTTATAAGGTTTCTCACTTCAGTATTTTGGACGCCATACTTGGAGAAATATTTGCATATTCTAAAGTATTTCACTTTATTATCTGGGATGCCTAACATACTTTTTGTTGGCATTTTAAATAAAGCTATATCCTTCCTATGTTTGGACACCAAGTTATGAAGGTGAATGAAGTTTGAAATGAAATGCAAACGTCAAAGTGAATTTGATTGTGAATCTCATGTGGGCGACCTATTTGGAGGGAAAAGAAATTTGAATTCAAGGTTGGAGAAAGTTATAAATAAGAGGCTTTGCTCTCTCATTTGGCATCTATTGAAAATTATAACGAAATGTTGCTGAAATGATTTCAGACTTCTTGCTTCGAGGAAAGCATACCTTTTAGCTAATATCGGTTTTGTGTTTGAGAGATAACACCTAGCTGATTTGAGACTGCTTCTCATCCTAAGATTGCAGATTGAGCTTCAAATTTGAAGGTTTTGATGTTATATTTCAGTTTTGTTGTTGCTGGTTCACGTATGGCTGTAACTGATTTTCATTCGTTGCTCCTTGCACGATTTTTTGATGGTTCTGGGTATTGGCCCATTGATTAAGTCTCCCTAGACGTCTCCTTCTGTTAAGTTTCAAATTTTATTTAGTTCATGAATTGCATCTTGCCACCCTCCTCAGATGGTTGTAATTTTCACTGCCATTACTGTATCACATTTCATGGCATAAATATTCAGGTACTGATGCCCTATTTACGCCGACTCCGGCGTTTCATTGGTATTCATCTGGAGGAGTCTCATCGAAAGTTATGAGATTTGCAGTGGAATCTAGCTTCATATTTGCATTTTCTGTTCTGCCATATTTTATAATCAGATTATTAGAAAGTTTTAGTTTTGCAGTAACGCTTTTCCTTAGTAGAAGAAGCAAGGTTATTGGATGCTTGAGATCATCTACTCATATTGTTTCTATTATTACTCCAACTCTCTCTAGAATTTGTGTTTACTTGAGCATTGTAGGCTGGCATTTAGGGGACTGGTTCAAATCATTCCATTTCAGACTTTACTTCTGTTCCACTCTTATAGAGACGGCCCATATCTTTATCAGCAATTTATCACTTCTTTGAATGTCATGAAAGCTTTTAGTAATAGCCTGCATTTTCTTTCATTACTTTGTATTGTACCGTATCAAGTATCGAAGTTGTACTCTCTATATTTTGATCAATCGAGCCGCCTTTCTAGTTCATTCTTGTACACTCTCGCTGGAATAAGTGGTTGAGTTTACATCTATTTCATCTCATTATACTGCCTCTGTATTGTAATCTCTTCCATAGTCATTTATATGCTAATCGATCCTTTCGGTATGCTCACCTGCCCATTAGATCTCGAAGATCAAAAAGTGAAAGGGTTCCCTTTAGTTGGTTTATGATTTCTCTAATGTTAATGGGTGAAACTGCTTGTGAAAATTGGGAAAAAATGTAAGGGGGTCATCACAGTGGTATCGAAGCCAAGATCCTACCATCCTGTGAAAGAATCAAAGTACAGTTGATAGATGAGTGACAGAGAAATCAGATTCTTCACCTGAGTTCAGTTTAGCTTTCATAAGTTCCGAAGATGTTGCGTTTTCTGAGGACCAGGAACCGTGAGAAGTCAGATTTGATTGTGGCTTTAGAAGAATGTCAGTTCAAGAGGCAATGTGAACATGAGGCTTCCATACTTCGTGAAGAATATTAGAACATGCTAGATGAGTTTAAGGACGGTCTTTCTTTTGACTCCTACTTGAAGGGTGTGTTGATTAGGCATCTTGGAAAATTGGGTGTGGTCAACTACATCAAGGAAAAGATTAAAAGAGAAGAAGAACATGCCTTGGACGAAGGATCAAGGGAGGAAGAAGGAAAAGTGTTGGCTGGTGGTTTACAGTCCACAAATGAGCAAGTTGAAGAGAAAAATCAGTCAACTAATATTGAAGAAGGCACAAGCAAGGTGCTCATGTCACCTCAAAATGATCATGAGTTTGATGAAGATACCCTGCAGTTGAAGAGTGTTTGGTAGAACTTCAAAATACTCCCATAGACTTGCATGTGATAGGAAGTGATGAAGATCAGTTCAGGGAAAGGAACATAACAATAGTCTTGAGTCCTAATGAAGATTTATCCAATGGAGGTCTTGAGACTAAGGGCTTCACAGAAGATGTTGGAAATACTGTTGTGTGGGATGAGTTCGTTGAAGAAGAGCTCGATGAAGAAAAAACCAGTGTTGTCCTTAAACCAACTTATGATTATTATCATGGTGATGTTGTTGGTGGTGATTCCAATGTGTTTACACCTCTTCTTGTTGAAGATTTGGTGAAGGATTATTCCCCTCTTGCTGCTGTTCAAAACTCTCAAGAGTTTTCACAAGACAAATTTATGACAAGTAGCCAAGAAGACCTCTTTGGTATTCATTGGGCTGCTAATGAAGAAATCAGTAACATACCTATTCATGATGGGGTTGTTGAAGATAAAAATGATAAAGTAATCAAAGCAACCAGCTTTGATGACTCTTATTCCCAGTACAATGATGGTGACATAGGTGGTATTTGGGTTGATCAACAAACTAAGCTCTTGGATGAAGCTACTAATGAAGATATTAGTTTAAGTGAAAAGGTGAGTAACTCATTCAAAGAGTCAACACTTCAAGAGGAGCACGATAAGCATTTTCCTGTTGATCATCTCAATCAACCTCTTACCACTTGGGATCCACGTGTGAAGGCACCTAGCATTGACAAGGAACTTGTGCTGGATGAATTTCCCTTTGATCCGGATGATGAAATGGAACTTGATAAGGACTCTATAACAGCAAACAATGGTGACAATATGCTTGAGTTTGGGTCTGCCTTCAAGTTTGACCAAAGTGACATTGAGGTGGAAGCAAAGCTTGAAGACCATATGGCTCTTGATGATGTAGAGTTTGAAGGTGTTCTCAAACACCAATCTGATTTACCCATTCAAGAAGCTGATTGCAAGCAAATGATTGAAGATGTTGTTAAGTATGATCCTCTTCATAGTATTGAGCACTCTCAGATAGTGGGTTGTGGAAGACAAGAATGTTGGAGCAACTATGAGAGCAACAAAGACAAGAAACGAAGTTCTGATTTTTAGTTGTAGCCTATCAGCAGTTCACCATATTTGCATTCTTATGAATGTGCAGGTCAATTCAAGGTGTCTATTGAAAAGGAAGTGCATGCTCTATCCCTATTTGATCGCACACACAATTTGGTTGAAGATCTCTACTGGAAGGTTCAGTTTGAAGAGAGACGAAGTGGAGTTAAGGATGAAGTTGCTCTTCCTAATTTGCAACTTATCAAAGGTTCCATGGAGACATTGAAATCAGCCTACATACACTTGATTGAAGAGCGAGATTATGCCTTCAAAATTGCAAAAAAGACCATTTGTGCTTTTCAGGAAAAGGAGAGAAAGGTTGATGAGCTCACTCAGGAGCTCAAATCAACAAAGGACATGTTAAAAGATACTCAATTGGCTCTAACGGAGGTAGAAGACCAGTTTGCTGATTTCAAACTTTTTAGAGAGCAAGAGAATGAGCAAAGAGCTCAAGAAATCAAGCAAGTAATTGGAGAGCTTGATAGTCTTTGAGAGGAGTTTGATCTTCAAAGTTTCACAAGAAAATCAGAAGTTGCTAGTACAGATTTGGATCGGCAAGATGAGAGGGATGACTTCCAAGTTTTTGACATCCTCTCTTTGAAGAAGAAACTTATGATAATCCTGTTTTTGTGATGGAAGATGAAGCATCAATTGACAATAGCACGAAATGGGATCCTGATGAAGTTTCCCAATATAGTATGGAACGTGATTTTCAGCTTATTGAAGATTTGCAAGCAAATTATCAGGGAGATTCGCTCCTTGCAATTGATAATCTTCCAAGAATAATGTTTGATCAAGAATGCTTAAGAGGGATTGAGGATGTAGTCTTCACTTGGGAAGATGGACCAGAACATGGTGTTTGCACTCTTGTCAATCCATTCCTTGGGTTGGGTGATGCTAGTCAATTTTGGGAGTTGAATTTGAAGTCATCTTATGTTTCAAGCTCCAGTGTTGCTGAAGCTTTCATGGATTGGTTTCAAAGGTTCATCAGAGGGGATGCCAGTTTCACAAGTATGCACTTGATTTTGATCAACATTCAAAGATGTGTTATGTGGGTGATGCTAGTCAATTTTGGGAGTTGAATTTGAAGTCATCTTATTCAAGCTCCAGTTTTGCTGAAGCTTTCATGGATTGGTTTCAAAGGTTCATCAGAGGGGACGCTAGTTTCACAAGTATGCATTTGATTTTGATCAGCATTCAGAGATGTGTTATGTTTTCTTTCCGGAGTATTGGAGACTATTTTCAGTTGAGTACCCATGCTTGGGATCCTCAACTTGGCTTGATGAAGCTTATTACATATGGAAAGGACTTTTGGAGGGATGAGGATCAAATTTTCCGATTGTTTGGTGCTGTCCCCTTCTTTACCAGCCACTTGATGGTCCCATTTGTTCATCAACAAATGGATTGGAGAGAAATTTTGAGTATGGGTTGGATAGATGAATGGATGGTTGCTCTTGGGAGTGATTCTCGGCTAAGACAAGGGCAGATTTTGAGACACGAGTTTGCTGGTTGAAGGCAGACCAACCACCTTACACGGGGAGTTACTCTCATTCAGGAGAGTTGGTTCATCTCTTCTTGTCAAAGAGGTGGTAGTTTTCAGTTGGAGGTTGCTCTAGTGTGTTTTTCAGCCACCTTGGAGGTGTTATCTTGCAACTCAATGCTCATCTTACACGCTCACACTTGGGAATTTCATTGGTGCTGTTGTGTTTCCTTGTGTAGAGCGCTACAATCAAATTGTACTTCACTGATTCCAGCCTTGAACAACAATGACTATTTGTTTCTGCAAACCTATCCTATTCTCAGAGTTTAACTCATGGAGGTTTGTGAAGCGAAGTTTGATAATTTCTCCACAATATTGGTTCAGGATAGCGAACTTCCACATGCTTTGGTTCATCATTCTGAGACTTTTGGAGTTGGAATTGTAGGAGTTTTCAAAAATCTTCATGGTTGTATCCGAATAATCTAGAGGAGGCCTAGAAGATTCATGTGGAGTTATGAGTATGAGTTTGTTGAGCTCTTGCAAAGGATTGCTTTCCATTTTGCAAGAAGGATTGGAGAAGTCACATATGCTCTTTTGGCTCTATTTGTCACCTTGAGGAGATATGCTGAGGATTACCGTATTGAGTCGAGTAGACTATCTTTCCCATTGCCTAGGATTGTGATAGACAGTGGTATGGTTGATATTCTTGACTCAGAGTCTTTTGGGCGTGAGATGCTTCAGGGGGTTGACTTTAGTTCTTCCAGTCTATTCATGGATGGTAACATTTGGGAGTTACAAGGGAGGTTAGTGCAGATTTGGTACGATGGTTTCACTTATGTGATTAGAGTGGTGTTGCATCGGCATGGTGGTTCCTTCTTAAGGCAAACATGGGACCCTGGGATCGTACTTGGGTTGGTATAGATCAACTTTAATTTTTTTTGGAGTTGTGGTGGTATTGCTTGAGGACAAACAATTTTGGGAAGCGCGGACTGTAATGTCCCCATTTTTAGCACTACACTTCCCAGTGATTGATAGCCTATCCTCGGATGGCTGTAGGCTAGTCAGAGGCAAAATTAGGGTTTCTAGCTGCTTGGAGGTTTCTTTTGCGAATTCGAGGGCTTGCATGTCGAAGTTTGGTAGTTTTGATTCTAGATTCTTTCTGGGTTTTCAGAGAGCTTCACAATGGTGTGACATGCAACTGCAATAGAGGACTTTTTCGTACTTACTATTTTTAGTAAGTATGACGACTGCTCGGATTGTGGTTAAAATGAGTTTGGAACAACTTACTATTTTTAGCAGTATGCTATTTTTACTAAGTTCTATTTTTAGCAGGGTTTTTGCAATTCAATTCAGTGGCTATATCTGGCAGGTCAGTTTGAGCAGTTTGGTCTCCAACACCCTTGGTGCTATTTTTTGCAGTGTTTCGACAACTTGGTATTATGGCTATTTTTGGCAGGGTAGTATATTATTGAGTTGGTCCAACATTTGAGGTGATTATTTTGGCAAGTTTGATATTTGATGAAAATGTTATTTTAAGTGAAATATTTTTACTGAGGCTTGGAGGACGCCTAAATGGAGAGATAAGTTGGCTTTATTAAAAAGAGCAATTTTTATAAGGTTTCTCACTTAAGTATTTTGGACACCATACTTGGAGAAATATTGCATATTCTAAAGTATTTCACTTTATTATTTGGGATGCCTAACATACCTTTTGTTGGCATTTTAAATAAAGTTATATCCTTCTTATGTTTGGATGCTAAGTTATGAAGGTGAATGAAGTTTGAAATGAAATGCAAATGTCAAAGTGAATCTCATGTGGGCGACCTATTTGGAGGGAAAATAAATTTGAATTCAAGGTTGGAGAAAGTTATAAATAAGAGGTTGTGCTCTCTCGTTTGACATCTATTGAAAATTATAACGAAATGATACTGAAATGGTTTCAGACTTCTTGCTTTGAGGGAAGCATACCTCCTAGCTAATATCGGTTTCGTGTTTGAGAGATAACACCTAGCTGATTTGAGACTGCTTCTCATCTTGAGATTGCAGATTGAGCTTCTAGTTTGAAGGTTTTGATTTTATATTTTAGTTTTGTTGTTGCTAGTTCACGTATGGCTGTAACTGATTTTCATTTGTTGCTCCTTGCATGATTTTTTGATGGTTCTGGGTATTGGCCCATTGATTAAGTGTTTGCTAAGTTTTAGATTTTCTAGTGAAGTCTATGAATTTATCTGGCTGGTCGCTCCTTTGTGATGGCTGTACTTTGCCTGTCATTGCATTGGATTGCGTGCATAAAATATTCTGAGGTGTTTGATGCTATTTCTTGGTTCTAATTTGGGTGCCCACCTCCTATGGTTCATTGGAATTCAGTTTCATGTCATTCGAAGGAGTCTTCATCGAGTTATGAGCATTTTGGTGTGAATTTAGCTTGCTGGTTTACATTTTCTGTTCGCTGCTTTTTTATATCAGATTGTTGAAAGTTCAGTTTTTGGCACGTTTTTCCTTAGTAGAATAGTTGGTTGATGTTTGGAGATCATTTACTTCATATTGGAGCTTATTGGTTACCTAACTCTCTTTGTAATTTGCAGCTTACTTTATATTGTAGGGTTGTTATCAATAGTACTGATTCAATCATTCCATTTTCTGCACTTTACTTTCTATTCCAACTCTTAGTGGAAGAGACAGGCCTCGCCGTCTTTTACTTTCGGCAATTTAGTTTCTTGTACTACCCGCTGAAAATTGGAAGGGGTCGGCTAGCCGCCCAGACATTTACTTTCAATACTTTGTATTACACTCCCGCTGAATAAGTGGTCGAGTTGCATCTCTCATATTGTTGATCAGCTGAGCCGTCTTTCATGTTCATTCTTATAATACACTCCCGTTGAATAAGTGGTCGAGTTTGCATCTTATTTCATTCTGATCGGTTGAGCTGTCTCTCATTGTACTTTCCAACAGTTCAGTTTATATGCTAACGATCCCCTTTCGAGTATGCTCTCACTTTGCCCATATTGGGATCTGGGTTGATCAGAAAGTGAAAGGGTTCCCTTCAGTTGGTTTATGATTTCTCTAACGTTAACAGGTGAAATTGCTTGTGAAAATTGTGAAAAAATATAAAGGGTCATCACAAGAGTGCATCAACCACCACATTGTTATTTCCCTTCACATTCTCAATATTAAAATCATAGACTTGAAGTTTTCTTACCCATATTTTTTGCCTATCATTCAAGTCACGCTGATTGAGGAAGTATTTGAGGCTGTTATGTATCGTTTTGACCACAAACTACCCACACACTAAGTATTGTTTGAATTTGGCAAGTGCATGCATGATAGCTAGCATCTCCTTGTCATAAATAGAGAAACCCCTCTTTGAATCCTTGAGCTTCTTATTATCATATGCTACAGGATGTCTATTTTGCATCAAAACCACTCCAATACCCTCTGTTGCATCACTCTCAAGTACAAAAGGGAGTAAGAAATCAAGAATAGCCAAAATAGGACATGAACGCATTACCTCCTTAAGCTTATCAAAAACTTGCTGCGCTGTAGGGCTGCAAGTGAATGCTCCCTTCTTTGTAAAATTGGTCAATGGAGTTGTTACACCCCAATTCTGTAATACTATATACTATTACTATGTAGGGTAAAATGTGAATATAATGTGAATTCAGTGGATGAAAAAAATGTGTGTGCACTTTGTTATCACTGCTTATGAATGAATGCCATCTCATTTAATGTTATATGAAGGAATGGACTTATGTGATTGGATGAATATTGTGTTGATATTCTAACTTTGGAGATGTAATGTGTTTATTACATATTTTGTGAATAGTTGACAGCCGTGCACATGTGTTAGTGTTTGTAGGTACATATTCAATTCCTCCAGGCGGAGGGGACGTATCACTCGGGAGAGGGTCTTGGTCGGGTAACCAGTATTATAACCTATCTAAGCGTATACACACACCACAATTAGAATAATTGAGCTGGGATGTTGGTAAGTCATCCTTAGTTGTTATGTCTGCTTTAGTAAAGGTCTAGTTTACTATTGTGTGCATCATTATGTGATGATTGCTTGATGAGCTTATGATTTCCTTCTTGTTACCGTGCTTGAATTGATATGTGGAGCATATAGGGTATGTGTATGCGTACACACATGCATGGTGATGATGGACTATACACATCAAAGAATGCATACATGAGGGTGCATAGGTAGACGTACCTATGCATGCTCATGCACGAGTTGCTTATGCGCATAGAACTATCCAATGGAACCAACAACATGCATATGTATACGTATAGGCATATCGCTCGTAAGCCCATACCGAACACCATGGTAATTGTGTATTAGTTTGGTGAGTGAATCGAGTGTGTATATATATATATACTTGTATGCATACACGTGTATGGTAGCAAATGGACATGCCCATGAGGATGTATCGATACATGTACACATACACATACATGTATATAGCAGCATATATATATATATATATATATAAGAATACACAATCTATATGTTAATATGATAGTGTGATTGCTAAGTTGATATACTCTTTGGTATATCGATTATATACACATGCTTTATTGCTTGATGATAATATAAATATACATGTAACATATGCATATATACGAATATGTATATATATATGTTTTTTTTATATATATATACAACATGGTAAAGCCCAATATATATATACATGGCGAATTCATTTAAACATCATTTACTATGATATCGACTATTTGAAACATTAAATGGCAGCCGATTATTATGCAAGCTATAACGGCTAAAGAGTCGATATACTTGGGCGGCTTAAATAGCTAAAATCTGGAAATGAATATGACTGTATTCATGGGTGATTTACATGTCTTTGCTGTCATTCTTTTAACTGCAAACTGCTTTATCTTATGAGTTGATATTGAGAGAGTCAACGCCTTTATAGTCTTGGACTTGGTCAAACAACAAACCACAAATTGCTGTGATTATGAAACAGCTGTTGAATGCTCCAAATAATTGATGACTTTGTCTAAACCAAATGAGTTTATGAGTCTACACTCAACATAGAATAAGTCAATGCAAATTGGGGTGGAAAGCTTTGGTTATTGACTGATTCTCTTCATTGTTAAATCGTGCTACCTTTGTGTATGCTTATCTTAGAAGTCTGTAATTGTATTTCAGTCACATGGAAGTTGATTTTTTCTTCATATTGCGGTCATGAATTGGGTTGATCTGTTAGTAAAAAAGCTAAGTATTTGTTTATTCATTCACTATGTTTCTAATATGTGATAGTGTTGTTGCTTTGCATGTTTGTTGCTGTCATTTTCATGCATAAACTGTAGGCATTGTAGATGCTTGTTTGCTGTATAAATAGCAGCAAGAGTTCTTTGTTTTGGATGCCACATTGCCTCTCTTTTTATGAGTTATTCGTTGTGCATCATATCTGTTTTTAAGTGAGCTATTATATCCAATGTTACCTGGGGACATGTCCCTAGGTCTAAACCCCCCCGTCCCCATCTCGGAAACATCCCGGGGATAGGGGACAGCTAGGGGACGGCAACAGTGTACCGTGTTTTTTTAATTTTGATTTTCATATCGTAATTGAAAAAAAAATTATATTGGCAATGAATTCTTAACACTAATGTTACATGCTAAGTTTCTATAATGTATTTATGCATGCTTTATCCATGTTTTCATATGAATATTTAAAGTTTCCCTAGATATTTTAAATTTTTCAATATTTTATATAATCGCCCCCCCGCCGTCGCCAAATTTGACCTAAAAAATCGGAAACTTGGGGACTCGTTCTGTCGTCCCTTGTCGTCCCCATCCCGAAAACTTGGGGTAACACTGATTATATCTGCAATTTCCTATCCAATTAGTGAGGAAGAGTCTTGTGATTTAAGAGAGTTTTAATACCTTTTGAGAGGAAGCAAATACCAACTTGAGAGATTAGAAGTTGTGAGTCTTTGATTGAAAGAGTTGTTGTTCTAAAGGTGTTGTGACTGCAGCTAGTCGAACTGGAAAGCTTTAAACCAAGCATGAGTATATTCGTCTCTTTATTCTTATTTTGAAAGTGCTATGACCTGATTGTTTGAGTTAGTCATGTTTACTTTGTAAGAATAGTAGAAGTTAAATGTTGTTTGCATGCTGTTTGTAAGTACTCCATGATAGGAGAGACTGATTGTCTTGCGTATTATTATACTAGTCATATGTAGTTAAGGGAAAGAGATTATGTTTATCATAGGTATTGTTTTTCTATACTAGATATGATTAAAAAATAGACAAACTTAGGGTATGC